>JARQOD010000004.1:571078048-571159642 GCA_033576555.1 Oophaga sylvatica | reverse complement strand
GTCGTCCAAACAGGGGCCAACCATACATGCCGTAACCTTTTATAAAGTAGAAAAAAAAAAGGGAATGTAGAAAACGCACACTTTATTGGGGTTTACAGTATTACATCGCCATTCACCATCTGTGGCTATGCAGTCTCATCTATATTATACCTTATCTATCCGTTGTCATGCTTGCAAGTCCACAGTCAGGCATAAATATCTGTTTTCACTCTGCACTATGCACTTTTTAAATTTTCGTTTGTTAATATAAATGATTGGCACATATTATCAGTATTACATGATGGAAATTTTAGATATTTTTTAAAAAATTGTAGTTATATTATTCACCAAATGTAAAGTTTTATGAATGTCAAAGAAAACTTGTAATGCTGATTATGTTTTTAAGTCAGCCATTCATTGTCTACACAATAAAAATGGTGTACATACTGTTACTTAGCCAAAATTAATGGATTCTGATATGTACTTGTATGCTTTTATTTTAAACCGTATAAGCAGATTATTTAACCTATTTATATTGGGGTTTGCATTGCTTTTCAACATGTTAATGTATGCGTTTATGTTTGTAAATTTTAATTTACATATATTTTTTTAAGTTAAATCATCATCTTATGGTACTAAAGTTTATATTTCTCTTGTTTGGAGTATAGACATTTTTAATTGACACGTAACAAGGAAAAATACTTGATATAGTATTTAAACATCCTCCTTGACCTGGGCTACAACACCCGCCAGTTGTAGCTCGGAAGTGCTGTTAGCACCGTCTACACTTGCTCCTGTGTTACTGGGGTTCAGTAATGTCAGCTGTTCCCCTGCTGTGATAACGGCAAAAAGTCCTGCTGCCTCCACCATGTTCTTCTCATCCCTGGCTACAACACACCAGTGTAGCTCGGAAGTGCTGTTAGCACAGTCAACACTTGCTCCTGTGTTACTGGGGTTCAGTAATGTCAGCTGTTCCCCTGCTGTGTGAACGGCAAAAGTCCTGCTGCCTCCACCCTGTTCTCTTCTCATCCCTGGGCTACAACACCGCCAGTTGTTGCTCGGAAGTGCTTTAGCACAGTGAACACTTGCCCTGTGTTACTGGGGTTCAGTAATGTCAGCTGTTCCCCTGCTGTGTGAACGGCAAAAAGTCCTGCTGCCTCCACCATGTTCTCTTCTCATCCCTGGGCTACAACACCGCCAGTTGTAGCTCGGAAGTGCTGTTAGCACAGTCTACACTTGCTCCTGTGTTACTGGGGTTCAGTAATGTCAGCTGTTCCCCTGCTGTGTGAACGGCAAAAAGTCCTGCTGCCTCCACCCTGTTCTCTTCTCATCCCTGGGCTACAACACCGCCAGTTGTAGCTCGGAAGTGCTGTTAGCACAGTCTACACTTGCTCCTGTGTTACTGGGGTTCAGTAATGTCAGCTGTTCCCCTGCTGTGTGAACGGCAAAAAGTCCTGCTGCCTCCACCCTGTTCTCTTCTCATCCCTGGGCTACAACACCGCCAGTTGTAGCTCGGAAGTGCTGTTAGCACAGTCTACACTTGCTCCTGTGTTACTGGGGTTCAGTAATGTCAGCTGTTCCCCTGCTGTGTGAACGGCAAAAAGTCCTGCTGCCTCCACCCTGTTCTCTTCTCATCCCTGGGCTACAACACCGCCAGTTGTAGCTCGGAAGTGCTGTTAGCACAGTCTACACTTGCTCCTGTGTTACTGGGGTTCAGTAATGTCAGCTGTTCCCCTGCTGTGTGAACGGCAAAAAGTCCTGCTGCCTCCACCCTGTTCTCTTCTCATCCCTGGGCTACAACACCGCCAGTTGTTGCTCGGAAGTGCTGTTAGCACAGTGAACACTTGCTCCTGTGTTACTGGGGTTCAGTAATGTCAGCTGTTCCCCTGCTGTGTGAACGGCAAAAAGTCCTGCTGCCTCCACCCTGTTCTCTTCTCATCCCTGGGCTACAACACCGCCAGTTGTAGCTCGGAAGTGCTGTTAGCACAGTGAACACTTGCTCCTGTGTTACTGGGGTTCAGTAATGTCAGCTGTTCCCCTGCTGTGTGAACGGCAAAAAGTCCTGCTGCCTCCACCCTGTTCTCTTCTCATCCCTGGGCTACAACACTGCCAGTTGTAGCTCGGAAGTGCTGTTAGCACAGTGAACACTTGCTCCTATATAATGCCGTCTGCAGAACCTGCAGGGCACAAATCAGATTATCTAAAGCTGACAATGAATTAAGGCTTGCAAGTGACGTCAAAAGCAACAAAAAAGGATTTTGGGGATACGTCAAAAGTAAAAGAAAAGTCAAAGATGCTATAGGATTTTTACAGGATGAAAATGATGAAATGGTAAGTCAGGATGTTGAGAAGGCTGAACTTTTAAATTCCTATTTTGCATCTGTTTTCTCTCAGAAAGGAAATGTAACATCAACTGATCTTCACTGTCCTATTAAAGGAATAGAAGAATCCAGGATATCTATAAACAGAAAGACAGTGAGGAAACACTTAGCTAACCTAAATGAATTCAAGTCTCCAGGTCCAGATGAATTACACCCCAGGGTACTGAAGGAGATAGCAGAAGAAATTCTTGAACCACTGTCCATAATCTTTGAAAATTCTTGGAGAACAGGAGAAGTCCCAGAAGACTGGAGAAGAGCAAATGTTGTTCCTATCTTCAAAAAGGGGAAGAAGGTGGACCCAGGGAACTACAGGCCGGTGAGTCTGACTTCTATACCAGGAAAGATCTTTGAACAAATTATTAAAGAACATGTATGCAAGTACCTGGATAAGAATGAAGTGATTAAACAGAGTCAGCATGGGTTTGTAACTAATAAGTCATGTCAGACTAACTTAATTTCCTTCTATGACAGAATCACTGACTGGGTGGATCAGGGAAATGCTGTAGATATAGTATATCTTGACTTCAGCAAAGCATTTGACAAAGTATCTCACACAATCCTTATTGAAAAAATGACTAAGTATGGAATGGACAAGGCAACTGTTAGGTGGATTCATAACTGGCTTAGTGATCGGACCCAAAGAGTGGTTGTAAATGGCTGCACATCCAGTTGGAAGAATGTCTCAAGTGGGGTACCACAAGGCTCTGTTTTGGGCCCTGTATTGTTCAACATCTTTATCAATGATTTAGATGAAGGAATTGAGGGTAAACTGATCAAATTTGCTGATGACACAAAGCTAGGAGGGGTAGCTAATACTAGAGAAGAGAGAGAGAGGATTCAAAAAGATATACATAAACTGGAGCAGTGGGCAGCAACTAACAGAATGGATTTTAACAGGGAAAAATGCAAAGTACTACATTTGGGCAATAAAAATGAAAAAAGCATATACAAAATGGGAGGAATAGGGCTAAGTAACAGCACATGTGAAAAAGACTTGGGTATACTAATTGATCACAGACTTAACATGAGTCAACAGTGTGATGCAACAGCAAAAAAGGCAAATTCAATTCTAGGATGTATCAACAGAAGCATACAGTCTAGATCACGTGAGGTCATTATTGCCCTCTACTCCTCTTTGGTCAGACCTCATCTGGAATACTGTGTCCAGTTTTGGGCACCGCATTTTAAAAAAGGCATCAACAAACTGGAGCAAGTTCAGAGAAGAGCCACCAGAATGGTGACCGGTCTGCAAACCATGTCCTATGAGGAACGGTTGCAGGAATTGGGAATGTTTAGCTGCAAAAAAGAAGACTGAGAGGAGACTTAATAGCTGTCTACAAATATCTCAAGGGCTGTCACATTGTAGAAGGATCATCTTTATTCTCATTTGCGCAAGGAAAGACTAGAAGCAATGGGATGAAACTGAATGGGAGGAGACACAGATTAGATATTAGAAAAAACTTTTTGACAGTTAGGGTGATCAATGAGTGGAACAGGCTGCCACAAGAGGTGGTGAGTTCTCCTTCAATGGAAGTCTTCAAACAGAGGCTGGATAGACATCTGTCTGGGATGATTTAGAGAATCCTGCTTTGAGCAGGGGGTTGGACCAGATGACCCAGGAGGTCCCTTCCAACTCTACCATTCTATGATTCTATGATTCTATGATTCCTGTGTTACTGGGGTTCAGTAATGTCAGCTGTTCCCCTGCTGTGATAACGGCAAAAAGTCCTGCTGCCTCCACCATGTTCTCTTCTCATCCCTGGGCTACAACACTGCCAGTTGTAGCTCGGAAGTGCTGTTAGCACAGTCAACACTTGCTCCTGTGTTACTGGGGTTCAGTAATGTCAGCTGTTCCCCTGCTGTGTGAACGGCAAAAAGTCCTGCTACCTCCACCATGTTCTCTTCTCATCCCTGGGCTACAACACCGCCAGTTGTAGCTCGGAAGTGCTGTTAGCACAGTGAACACTTGCTCCTGTGTTACTGGGGTTCAGTAATGTCAGCTGTTCCCCTGCTGTGATAACGGCAAAAAGTCCTGCTGCCTCCACCATGTTCTCTTCTCATCCCTGGGCTACAACACCACCAGTTGTAGCTCGGAAGTGCTGTTAGCACAGTCAACACTTGCTCCTGTGTTACTGGGGTTAAGTAATGTCAGCTGTTCCCCTGCTGTGTGAACGGCAAAAAGTCCTGCTGCCTCCACCCTGTTCTCTTCTCATCCCTGGGCTACAACACCGCCAGTTGTAGCTCGGAAGTGCTGTTAGCACAGTCTACACTTGCTCCTGTGTTACTGGGGTTCAGTAATGTCAGCTGTTCCCCTGCTGTGTGAACGGCAAAAAGTCCTGCTGCCTCCACCCTGTTCTCTTCTCATCCCTGGGCTACAACACCGCCAGTTGTAGCTCGGAAGTGCTGTTAGCACAGTCTACACTTGCTCCTGTGTTACTGGGGTTCAGTAATGTCAGCTGTTCCCCTGCTGTGTGAACGGCAAAAAGTCCTGCTGCCTCCACCCTGTTCTCTTCTCATCCCTGGGCTACAACACCGCCAGTTGTAGCTCGGAAGTGCTGTTAGCACAGTGAACACTTGCTCCTGTGTTACTGGGGTTCAGTAATGTCAGCTGTTCCCCTGCTGTGTGAACGGCAAAAAGTCCTGCTGCCTCCACCCTGTTCTCTTCTCATCCCTGGGCTACAACACTGCCAGTTGTAGCTCGGAAGTGCTGTTAGCACAGTGAACACTTGCTCCTATATAATGCCGTCTGCAGAACCTGCAGGGCACAAATCAGATTATCTAAAGCTGACAATGAATTAAGGCTTGCAAGTGACGTCAAAAGCAACAAAAAAGGATTTTGGGGATACGTCAAAAGTAAAAGAAAAGTCAAAGATGCTATAGGATTTTTACAGGATGAAAATGATGAAATGGTAAGTCAGGATGTTGAGAAGGCTGAACTTTTAAATTCCTATTTTGCATCTGTTTTCTCTCAGAAAGGAAATGTAACATCAACTGATCTTCACTGTCCTATTAAAGGAATAGAAGAATCCAGGATATCTATAAACAGAAAGACAGTGAGGAAACACTTAGCTAACCTAAATGAATTCAAGTCTCCAGGTCCAGATGAATTACACCCCAGGGTACTGAAGGAGATAGCAGAAGAAATTCTTGAACCACTGTCCATAATCTTTGAAAATTCTTGGAGAACAGGAGAAGTCCCAGAAGACTGGAGAAGAGCAAATGTTGTTCCTATCTTCAAAAAGGGGAAGAAGGTGGACCCAGGGAACTACAGGCCGGTGAGTCTGACTTCTATACCAGGAAAGATCTTTGAACAAATTATTAAAGAACATGTATGCAAGTACCTGGATAAGAATGAAGTGATTAAACAGAGTCAGCATGGGTTTGTAACTAATAAGTCATGTCAGACTAACTTAATTTCCTTCTATGACAGAATCACTGACTGGGTGGATCAGGGAAATGCTGTAGATATAGTATATCTTGACTTCAGCAAAGCATTTGACAAAGTATCTCACACAATCCTTATTGAAAAAATGACTAAGTATGGAATGGACAAGGCAACTGTTAGGTGGATTCATAACTGGCTTAGTGATCGGACCCAAAGAGTGGTTGTAAATGGCTGCACATCCAGTTGGAAGAATGTCTCAAGTGGGGTACCACAAGGCTCTGTTTTGGGCCCTGTATTGTTCAACATCTTTATCAATGATTTAGATGAAGGAATTGAGGGTAAACTGATCAAATTTGCTGATGACACAAAGCTAGGAGGGGTAGCTAATACTAGAGAAGAGAGAGAGAGGATTCAAAAAGATATACATAAACTGGAGCAGTGGGCAGCAACTAACAGAATGGATTTTAACAGGGAAAAATGCAAAGTACTACATTTGGGCAATAAAAATGAAAAAAGCATATACAAAATGGGAGGAATAGGGCTAAGTAACAGCACATGTGAAAAAGACTTGGGTATACTAATTGATCACAGACTTAACATGAGTCAACAGTGTGATGCAACAGCAAAAAAGGCAAATTCAATTCTAGGATGTATCAACAGAAGCATACAGTCTAGATCACGTGAGGTCATTATTGCCCTCTACTCCTCTTTGGTCAGACCTCATCTGGAATACTGTGTCCAGTTTTGGGCACCGCATTTTAAAAAAGGCATCAACAAACTGGAGCAAGTTCAGTGAAGAGCCACCAGAATGGTGACCGGTCTGCAAACCATGTCCTATGAGGAACGGTTGCAGGAATTGGGAATGTTTAGCTGCAAAAAAGAAGACTGAGAGGAGACTTAATAGCTGTCTACAAATATCTCAAGGGCTGTCACATTGTAGAAGGATCATCTTTATTCTCATTTGCGCAAGGAAAGACTAGAAGCAATGGGATGAAACTGAATGGGAGGAGACACAGATTAGATATTAGAAAAAACTTTTTGACAGTTAGGGTGATCAATGAGTGGAACAGGCTGCCACAAGAGGTGGTGAGTTCTCCTTCAATGGAAGTCTTCAAACAGAGGCTGGATAGACATCTGTCTGGGATGATTTAGAGAATCCTGCTTTGAGCAGGGGGTTGGACCAGATGACCCAGGAGGTCCCTTCCAACTCTACCATTCTATGATTCTATGATTCTATGATTCCTGTGTTACTGGGGTTCAGTAATGTCAGCTGTTCCCCTGCTGTGATAACGGCAAAAAGTCCTGCTGCCTCCACCATGTTCTCTTCTCATCCCTGGGCTACAACACTGCCAGTTGTAGCTCGGAAGTGCTGTTAGCACAGTCAACACTTGCTCCTGTGTTACTGGGGTTCAGTAATGTCAGCTGTTCCCCTGCTGTGTGAACGGCAAAAAGTCCTGCTACCTCCACCATGTTCTCTTCTCATCCCTGGGCTACAACACCGCCAGTTGTAGCTCGGAAGTGCTGTTAGCACAGTGAACACTTGCTCCTGTGTTACTGGGGTTCAGTAATGTCAGCTGTTCCCTGCTGTGATAACGGCAAAAAGTCCTGCTGCCTCCACCATGTTCTCTTCTCATCCCTGGGCTACAACACCACCAGTTGTAGCTCGGAAGTGCTGTTAGCACAGTCAACACTTGCTCCTGTGTTACTGGGGTTAAGTAATGTCAGCTGTTCCCCTGCTGTGTGAACGGCAAAAAGTCCTGCTGCCTCCACCCTGTTCTCTTCTCATCCCTGGGCTACAACACCGCCAGTTGTAGCTCGGAAGTGCTGTTAGCACAGTCTACACTTGCTCCTGTGTTACTGGGGTTCAGTAATGTCAGCTGTTCCCCTGCTGTGTGAACGGCAAAAAGTCCTGCTGCCTCCACCCTGTTCTCTTCTCATCCCTGGGCTACAACACCGCCAGTTGTAGCTCGGAAGTGCTGTTAGCACAGTCTACACTTGCTCCTGTGTTACTGGGGTTCAGTAATGTCAGCTGTTCCCCTGCTGTGTGAACGGCAAAAAGTCCTGCTGCCTCCACCCTGTTCTCTTCTCATCCCTGGGCTACAACACCGCCAGTTGTAGCTCGGAAGTGCTGTTAGCACAGTTAACACTTGCTCCTGTGTTACTGGGGTTCAGTAATGTCAGCTGTTCCCCTGCTGTGTGAACGGCAAAAAGTCCTGCTGCCTCCACCCTGTTCTCTTCTCATCCCTGGGCTACAACACCGCCAGTTGTAGCTCGGAAGTGCTGTTAGCACAGTAACACTTGCTCCTGTGTTACTGGGGTTCAGTAATGTCAGCTGTTCCCTGCTGTGTGAACGGCAAAAAGTCCTGCTGCTCCACCATGTTCTCTTCTCATCCCTGGCTACAACACCGCCAGTTGTTGCTCGGAAGTGCTGTTAGCACAGTACACTTGCTCCTGTGTTACTGGGGTTCAGTAATGTCAGCTGTTCCCCTGCTGTGTGACGGCAAAAAGTCCTGCTGCCTCCACCCTGTTCTCTTCTCATCCCTGGGCTACAACACCGCCAGTTGTAGCTCGGAAGTGCTGTTAGCACAGTCTACACTTGCTCCTGTGTTACTGGGGTTCAGTAATGTCAGCTGTTCCCCTGCTGTGTGAACGGCAAAAAGTCCTGCTGCCTCCACCCTGTTCTCTTCTCATCCCTGGGCTACAACACCGCCAGTTGTGCTCGGAAGTGCTGTTAGCACAGTCTACACTTGCTCCTGTGTTACTGGGGTTCAGTAATGTCAGCTGTTCCCCTGCTGTGTGAACGGCAAAAAGTCCTGCTGCCTCCACCCTGTTCTCTTCTCATCCCTGGGCTACAACACCGCCAGTTGTAGCTCGGAAGTGCTGTTAGCACAGTCTACACTTGCTCCTGTGTTACTGGGGTTCAGTAATGTCAGCTGTTCCCCTGCTGTGTGAACGGCAAAAAGTCCTGCTGCCTCCACCCTGTTCTCTTCTCATCCCTGGGCTACAACACCGCCAGTTGTAGCTCGGAAGTGCTGTTAGCACAGTGAACACTTGCTCCTGTGTTACTGGGGTTCAGTAATGTCAGCTGTTCCCCTGCTGTGTGAACGGCAAAAAGTCCTGCTGCCTCCACCCTGTTCTCTTCTCATCCCTGGGCTACAACACCGCCAGTTGTAGCTCGGAAGTGCTGTTAGCACAGTGAACACTTGCTCCTGTGTTACTGGGGTTCAGTAATGTCAGCTGTTCCCCTGCTGTGATAACGGCAAAAAGTCCTGCTGCCTCCACCATGTTCTCTTCTCATCCCTGGGCTACAACACTGCCAGTTGTAGCTCGGAAGTGCTGTTAGCACAGTCAACACTTGCTCCTGTGTTACTGGGGTTCAGTAATGTCAGCTGTTCCCCTGCTGTGTGAACGGCAAAAAGTCCTGCTACCTCCACCATGTTCTCTTCTCATCCCTGGGCTACAACACCGCCAGTTGTAGCTCGGAAGTGCTGTTAGCACAGTGAACACTTGCTCCTGTATTACTGGGGTTCAGTAATGTCAGCTGTTCCCTGCTGTGATAACGGCAAAAAGTCCTGCTGCCTCCACCATGTTCTCTTCTCATCCCTGGGCTTCAACACCGCCAGTTGTTGCTCGGAAGTGTCATTGGCACGGGTACTCACTCCTGCCTAGACTGGTTACAGCACGCCATCTGTTTCCTGTCAGTGTAAACGTCACTTAGCCTCCAATAAGTTGTCCTGTCGTGTTGCGGTCGGGTTAGCCGACTCTATGGTGCTTGGAGTTTAGGTGCTTCCTATGTGTGCTGCGGGATATGCAAATAAAGGCTGTTTCGTTGTGACAATAGGACAATCATCCACTGTAGTACTGTGGGATTCGGTAACTGCGGCGTGGCTCGCGGCCTGTCATCTTAATTTTCCATGGGTACCTTCTGCTACCCGTCCAGGTTCCAGTACCGTCAGCTGGTTCTCCGCAGTGCTTTGGCCTAGGTGCCTCCATCTCGGTATCCGAGTTCCAGCAATGTCTGCTGGTCCTTGGTAGTGCTTTGGAGCACAGGTACCTCCTGCTTAGTAACCGTGTCCCAGTAACGTCAGCTGGTCCTCGGTTGTGCCATTGGCTCTTTTCCTTCTGCTGCCCCTCCGGGTTCCAGCACAGTCAGCTGGTCCTCGTTACTTGCATTGGCTCTTGTACCTTCTGTACCCGTCCGGGTTCCAGTAACGTCAGCTGGTTCTCGGAAATTAGACAACCTTAAAGACCACCCAGAAGAAGATGACGACAACAAGGACGACGAGCATGAAGCCAACCAGCCTAAACACCATCACAAAGAAGAAATAAAAGATTACCAAACAGGACTAAGAAGGTTAAGACAAACTACAAGATACAGAACAAGAGACTTAAGAACAATAAGCAGAAGATCAAAAAGCAGAAGAACATGAAGTATAAGACCAAAATGAAGAGCAAAATATATGCTCTAAATTCTAAGCAGAAGACTAAGCAGTGTATGGGGGTGAGTCCGTTCCTCCTCGTGGTGCCCCTGGAAAATGCCTGCTGCTGCAGGCTAAACTGAACACGGACAAATACTGTTGTAATTTAAATCTTTTGTGACAGCAAGAACGGAAGGATGAAAAATTCATACTTTGACAGATTACAAGTACAGGATTCTCTGTCACAAATAAGAATATGATGAAGATGAAGTACAATATGAATAAGAATAATAGTTTAATAAGAAGAATATGAGTAATGTTAACAAAAAGATGAATAGCAAGAAGTTTAAGAAGAAGATAAAGAAGGTGAAGATGAAGAATAATTTGATGAAAAAGATGATGCTGCTGAAGATTATGAAGGAGAAAGTGTGTGAAAAGTTAAGAAGGTGAAGAGCATGGAAGTAGTGAAATATACATATTTGCCAAAATAGAAAAAACGTTAACAACATTGTCAATTTCTTCGTCAATCCGAACATCTTTAAAAAAAAAAATATTTATGCTATTTTATTTGATTGGGTTAAACATCTATGCCTTTAATGTCTCCTCAACCTTCCACAATACATTGTACATTACTCTTTGTTGTTTTCCTTCATGTACAATTAACCAACAAGGCAAGAATGGGGTTTTTTTAATTCCGATATTTTGTTCCCATAGACTTACATGGGACTTCCGGTATCGGTATCGGGGATCGCCGATATTTTCATGGTATCGGCGATACCATTCCGATTCCGATACTTTTGGATATCGGAAAGTATCGCTCAACCCTAATCACAAGACAGAAATATAATTGCAAACATATTAGTAACAAAAGTTTATATTGACAGTTAGAATGAGTTAATGCAGCAAGTCAATATTTGCAGTGTTGACCCTTCTTCTTCAGGACCTCTGCAATTCTCCCTGGCATGCTCTCAATCAACTTCTGGACCAAATCCTGACTGATAGCAGTCCATTCTTGCACAATCAATGCTTTCATTTTGTCAGAATTTTTAGGTTTTTGTTTGTCCACCCGTCTCTTGATGATTGACCACAAGTTCTCAATGGGATTAAGATCTGGGGAGTTTCCAGGCCATGGACCCAAAATCTCTGTTTTGTTCCCTGAGCCATTTAGTTATCACCTTTGCTTTATGGAAAGGTGCTCCATCATGCTGGAAAAGGCATTGTTGAACACCAAACTGCTCTTGGAGGGTTGGGAGAAGTTGCTCTTGGAGGACATTCTGGTACCATTCTTTATTCATGGCTGTGTTTTTAGGCAAGACTGTAAGAGAGCCGATTCCCTTGGCTGAGAAGCAACCCCACACATGAATGGTTTCAGGATGCTTAACAGTTGGCATGAGACAAGACTGGTGGTAGCGCTCACCTTGTCTTCTCCGAATGAGGCGTTTTCCTGATGTCCCAAACAATTGAAAAGGGGATTCATCAGAGAAAATAACTTTACCCCAGTCCTCAGCAGTCCACTGCCTGTACTTTTTGAAGAATATCAGTCTGTCCATGATGTTTTTTCTGGAGAGAAGTGACTTCTTTGCTGCCCTCCTTGAGACCAGGCCTTGCTCTAAGAGTCTCCGCCTCACAGTGCATGCAGATGCACTCACACCTGCCTGCTGCCATTCCTGAGCAAGCTCTGCACTGCTGGTAGCCCGATCCCGCAGCTGAAACACTTTTAAGAGACGGTCCTGGCGCTTGCTGGTCTTTCTTGTGCGCCCTGGAGCCTTTTTGCCAACAATGGAACCTCTCTCCTTGAAGTTCTTGATGATGCGATAGATTGTTGACTGAGGTGCAATCTTTCTAGCTGCGATACTCTTCCCTGTTAGGCCATTTTTGTGCATTGCAATGATGACTGCACGTGTTTCTTTAGAGATAACCATGGTTAACAGAAGAGAAACAATGATGCCAAGCACCAGCCTCCTTTTAAAGTGTCCAGTGGTGTCATTCTTACTTAATCATGACAGATTGATCTCCAGCCATGTCCTCATCAACACCCACATCTGTGTTAATGGAGCAATCACTGAAAAGAGGTTAGCTGGTCCTTTTAAGGCAGGGCTGCAATGATGTTGAAATGTGTTTTGGGGGATACAGTTCATTTTCTAGCCAAATATTGACTTTACAAGTAATTGCTGTTAAGCTGATCACTCTTTATAACATTCTGGAGTATATGCAAATTGCCATTAGAAAAAGTGAAGCAGTAGACTTTGTAAAAATCAATATTTCTGTCATTCTCAAAACTTTTGGCCATGACTGTACACTAGGAGCATTCAGAAGGGGTTGTCTTGTAGTGAACAATCTAATGTGGTAACACTAAGGCTATGTGCACACGTTGCGCAAATGCTCTGTAATTTTTAGGAGCATTTGCGCAACTCCCTGCCGTGGGTAAAAGGCATATGTAATTAGTATGTGTTTTCCCGCAAAACACAAGCATTTTGCAAGCATTTTTAGCTTGTAGAATGCTCGCGCTTTTCCAAGTGATTTGAAGCATCGCTTGGAAAAGTGACTAACAGGTTGGTCACACTAGTCACGCATAGTGCTGACAAGTGTGACCAACTGTTTATTAATGAGTCATGTAAAAAATAATAAAAAAAATAAAAAATATTGATATACTCACCCTCCGTCGGCCCCCCGCAGTCTTCCCGCTCCTCAGCGACGCTGCCAGCAAGTTCCATTCCCAGGGATGCATTGCGAGAATGACCTTTGCGATGTTGCGGTCACTCAACCGCTACGTCATCTGGGGTGATTCTTGCAATGCATCCCTGGAAACGGAACTTGGCGGCAACTTCGCTGAGGAGCGGGAAGACTCTGGGGGCAGAAAGAGGGTGAGTATATCAATATTTTTTATTTTAATTCTATTTTTGACAGGAATATGGTACCCAGGGCCTGGAGGAGAGTCTCCTCTCCTCCAGGCCCTGGGTGCCAACCGTACGTGATGTGCTCACCTCACGCATGGTGGGCATAGCCACATGCGTAAAGTGAGCGTTTCAATGCAATCCTACGGTGGCGTAATCGCCGAGATTATGCCAAAAGAATGGACATGCTCTTTATTTTTACGTGAAGCGATTACGCTCCGCAAAAATACGCAGCATGTGCACAGCAATGCGTAATCCCATAGGATTGCATGGGATGCGTTTTGTAACCGTTTTTTAAGTGATTACGCAGCGTAAAAACGCGGAAAAAACGCTTAAACAACGCAACATGTGCACATAGCCTAAAAATGCTTTTTATCTGATCATTGCTGTATTTTTTAGCATATTCTGCAGTGTGATAATAGTCTGCAGGCTGTCTGCATTGAACTGATGTCTCTTCCCCCTATGGCCACTGCAGCATACATATCTAAAGTTGTTGTTTATCACATTTGATTGGTGTAACAAGTAACGCAAAAGTCGGCACAACCTGTCAGTGTTCTACGATTTGATTCTACGACACTCGCATGTGGGCTGGTGAATTTTTATTTGTGCCAGGGCTGCTTTTTGGTCCCAGTCCGGCCCTGGTGTACGTCCTTGCTTATTGGCTGAAAAAAGGCACCTGCAAACATTCTGGGAAACACGACTTTGGCGCTCGTTTCGACGACCGCATGGCCGACCTCTCGCTATGGTCGTGTTTTGGTCGGCGACTTTTGAATGTGACCGACCTGTTTCGCTCAACTCTAGTTGTCAACTATGGTTCAAAATTTCCTCTCCTCCCCTATCGATGTTCTCCCTCACAGTTCATTCCCCTTTGACTAGTGGGCCTGTAAACTGGACACCTGGCCTGAATTGGCACAATATGCCTTATAGGAGCTCGCTTGCCCTGCTGGTAGTGTGCTATCAGAAAGAGTCTTCAGTGTTGCTGGATCAATCCTGACAGAAGGAAGGACCCGGCTGTCGACCCAAAATGTAGGTGATCTCACCTTCATTAAAATGAACCATGCCTGGGTTTCAAAGGATTTTGTACCACCTTCCCTGATAAAACATAGGTTGCCAGCAAAATGGCTCGCTTTGTCCTCCTCTTCCTCTGATTTCTCCACTTCCTCCATTTGCAGCTGCTGAACGTCCAGCCTACACCTCAACATATGCCAGTTTTTCCACCTCCCTAACTGGTCTGTACCCCCCCAGGGCCGGCGTCAGCACCTGGAAAGTGCCAGGGCCCTGAGCAGGTGGGGGGACCCACTCGTCGTCAGAGACACCGGCGTACTATGAGGGGCCCTGTGCCAGTGCAGTCGCCCACGAGTGTGCCCCCCCTGCTTGCTCAGGGCCCCAGCACTTGCAATACTTACCTCTCCCTGCTCCACCGCTGTGACATCTTCCGCATTTCCTGACAGTGACATTCAGGTCAGAGAGCGCGATGACGTCACGTCTGTATGCCCTCTGCCTGAACACTCACAGTGCAGAGAGCTGGAAGATGGCGAAGCTGAGGAGTCCAGAGTAGAGCATGCCCAGCGAGGAGAGGTATTTCATCTTTTTAAATGTTTGGAGCAATATATGGGGAGCATTATACACTGGAGAATTATATATGGGGCCCATCATACACTGGAGCATCATATATAGGGCCCATTATAAACTGGAGCATTATATATGGGGGCCATTATTCACTGGAGCATCATTCATGGGGCCCATCATATACTGGAGCATCATATGGGGCCCATTATATATGGAGCATTATAAAGGCCAATCATACACTGGAGCATCGTCCATGGGGCCAATCATACACTGGAGCATTATAAATGGGGCCCATCATACACTGTAGCATCATATACGGGGCCCATTGTACACTATCATAGAATCATAGAATCATAGAATGGTAGAGTTGGAAGGGACCTTCTGGGCCATCTGGTCCAACCCCCTGCTCAAAGCAGGATTCTCTAAATCATCCCAGACAGATGTCTGTCCAGCCTCTGTTTGAAGACTTCCATTGAAGGAGAACTCACCACCTCTCGTGGCCGCCTGTTCCACTCATTGATCACTCTAAATGTCAAAAAGTTTTTTCTAATATCTAATCTGTGTCTCCTCCCATTCAGTTTCAACCCATTGCTTCTAGTCTTTCCTTGTGCAAATGAGAATAAAGATGATCCTTCTACAATGTGACAGCCCTTGAGATATTTGTAGACAGCTATTAAGTCTCCTCTCAGTCTTCTTTTTTGCAAGCTAAACATTAACAAATCCTGCAACCGTTCCTCATAGGACAGGGTTTGCAGACCGGTCACCATTCTGGTGGCTCTTCTCTGAACTTGCTCCAGTTTGTTGATGTCTTTTTTAAAAATGTGGTGCCCAAAACTGGACACAGTATTCCAGATGAGGTCTGACCAAAGAGGAGTAGAGGGCAATAATGACCTCACGTGATCTAGACTGTATGCTTCTGTTGATACATCCTAGAATTGCATTTGCCTTTTTTGCTGCTGCATCACACTGTTGACTCATGTTCAGTCTGTGATCAATTAGTATACCCAAGTCTTTTTCACATGTGCTGTTACTTAGCCCTATTCCTCCCATTTTGTATATGCTTTTTTCATTTTTATTTCCCAGATGAAGTACTTTGCATTTTTCCCTGTTCAAAACCATTCTGTTAGTTGCTGCTCACTGCTCCAGTTTATTTATATCTTTTTGAATCCTCTCTCTCTCTTCTCTAGTATTAGCTGTAGCGCCTGCGTCCCTGCCTGCTGCCAGACAGGGACGTCGCTCTCCTCACCTGCGCTCAGCGTCCTCAGTGCTCCCAGCCCCCTCTGCGCCTATGGCGTCCTCCTTCCGCCCTGCTGGTCCCGCGCGCTCCTTCCCTGCTACTGGCCTTAGGGCGCGCGCCCGCACCCTCCCCCGCTCTTAAAGGAGCCGCGCACATTTTCCAAATCAGTCTCCAGCCAATGCTGGAGGACTCCACCCTATATTAAGGGCTTCCTCCTTAATGTAGGTGCCCGAGCAATGTTGTTCCTGTGCAGTCTAACTCTGTTTCAGCCATCAGCTCCTGATTCCAGTTACCTGCCTGTTACCTGTCGGCTTGCCTGTCTGCCATCCGTCTGCAGTTCCATCCAGAGGTTCGGACGTCATCTGCAGAGATCCTCGGCTCTTGCCTGCTCACCTAGGAGCGATCATCTGCCATCCGACTGCAGCTCCATCCAGAAGTTCGGACATCATCTGCAGAGATCCCCGGCTCTTGCCTGCTCACCTGGGAGCGATCATCTGCCATCCGACTGCAGCTCCATCCGGAAGTGCGGACATCATCTGCAGAGATCCCCGGCTCTTGCATGCTCACCTGGGAGCGATCATCTGCCATCCGACTGCAGCCTACCTGGAGGCTCCACCATATCAGGTCGTATATACCTGCCTGTCTAGAGCCTGCCTGGTCACTTGCTGTGACAACCTGCCTGTCTAGAGACTGCCTGGTCACTTGCCATGACAACCTGCCTGCCCAGAGTCTGCCTGGTCACTTGTTGTGACAACCTGCCTGCCTGGTCACTTGCCGTGACAACCTGCCTGCCCAGAGACTGCCTGGTCACTTGCCGTGACAACCTGCCTGCCCAGAGACTGCCTGGTCACTTGCCGTGACAACCTGCCTGTCCCAGAGACTGCCTGGTCACTTACCGTGACAACCTGCCTGTCCCAGAGACTGCCTGGTCAATTGCCGTGACAACCTGCCTGCCCAGAGACTGCCTGGTCACTTGCCGTGACAACCTGCCTGTCCCAGAGACTGCCTGGTCACTTGCCGTGACAACCTGCCTGTCCCAGAGACTGCCTTGGTCACTTGCCGTGACAACCTGCCTGTCCAGAGACTGCCTCGGTTACTTACCGTTACAACGTGCCTGCCCAGAGACTTCCTTGGTCACTTGCTGTGACAAACCTGCCTGTCCAGAAACTACCTATATCCTCTGCCGTGAATCCCTGCCCTTTTCCCAGGTGCCACCCGCTCTCTTACAAGTAAAATCTCTTGTATAATAAAGCTTTGTGGTTCCACCAACCTGACCTGTCTCGTCAGTAGTTCCACCCACCAGACCCGTTACATTAGCTATCCCTCCTAGCTTTGTGTCATCAGCAAATTTAATCAATTTACCCTCAATTCCTTCATCTAAATCATTGATAAAGATGTTGAACGATACAGGGCACAGGACAGAGCCTTGTGGTACCCCACTTGAGACATTCTTCCAACTGGATGTGCAGCCATTTACAACCACTCTTTGGGTACGATCACTAAGCCAGTTATGAATCCACCTAACAGTTGCCTTGTCCATTCCATACTTAGTAATTTTTTCAATAAGGATTGTGTGAGATACTTTGTCAAATGCTTTGCTGAAGTCAAGATATACTATATTTACAGCATTTCCCTGATCCACCCAGTCAGTGATTCTGTCATAGAAGTTAGTCTGACATGTTAGTCTGACATGACAATGTTACAGTTATCTGACATGACTTATTAGTTACAAACCCATGCTGAATCTGGTTAATCACTTCATTCTTATCCAGGTACTTACATACATGTTGTTTAATAATTTGTCCAATCCATTACTGTCTGCTGCTAGTGTTGAGCGATACTGCTCGATATCTAAAAATATCGTATCGAAATGGTATCGCCGATATCACTAAATATCGTCGATGTCCGATTCCGATACCGGAAGTCCAATGTAAGTCTATGGGAACAAAATATGCAACTAAAAAAAACCTTTATTTCGTTGTAAACACAAAATATACACACATAGAATACTAATATATATATTAATATATATATATTTATATAACATGTCATTGTGACATATATATATACATATATTTATAGTTTATACACTTCTACATAGTAAAATAGACTCTGATTCAATTGCCGGGTAAAGCCGTGACATACCCCATAGAAGTCGACGGGCTCGGTGCCGAGTACCCCCAAAACCTCTTGCTCTGTGCGACTGTTCTTGGGCGTCAAGAACAGAATTCTGTAGCTCGCTATAAGCGAGTCCTGTGTGCCTGAATTGAACTGGTTTTGTGCTTGAGAATTGCTAAAATCATCAGAGAATGTATTTGCCATTTTTCCCCATATCTGCGTCACAACGAGGCACTGGTGAAGAAGAAGGGCGTGCTCTTCGTGGGTGTACACTCACTCAGTGGCGTGAAAACGATGGCCGACCACTCTAAATGGTACTGCAATGTAAGATCGTGCCCCACAGCTCTTGAGTTCCGCCTCCTCATCCTCCTCAGTGTGCGGAAACTAACACGAAGGTCCCGCCTCACTACAAAAGAGGGGCCCTCTCCAGATGCTAATGACACATGTGACTTGCAGAGATGGCTAATGGACACGAGCAGAAGTGTGAAGGGATGGAGCAGTCAGAGCTCTCCCCCACGGAAGCGACCCGATCGCCACGGAACCACCGTTGGGCACCCGGCCTGGAAACCCTCCTACGCTGCAAGAAGCGGAGGATACCCTAAGAGGCCTGGCCCGGCACCGGGAGGAGGTCGCCAGGATGGAAGCCAGCTGGCGTGCCCTAAAACTAAACTTGGAGCGGCGCCAATCCCTCTTACCTGAAGTGTCTGTACCGGAAGGTGAGGCACCCGTTCTAGTAGAGGAGTCCGTGCGGGCATCCCAGCCCTTGCAATGTGATCCGGTTGACGTTGTCGCAGTGGAGGCACCCGTTCCTGCAAAAAAATCTGCACCGGCAGCACCCCAGATCCCGCTGTCTGCCCCGTCGCTGAGACAGAAGAAGCGACACCCGTCCTCATGGAGGAGGCCGCGCAGGCACCAGAGGTGTACCTGTCTGTACCGGAGCCCCGACTGTCATCTGTTCCAGAGCCGGCTGCTTCCTCCGCAGGTGAGCACCGCCAGGACTGGGGGGCGCCAGGAGAGCTGCCGCAAACTGGACATCGTAAGCTGGCATTTGATGGTGGAGACATGGAGATGCTGGAGGAGAATTTCAACCGGCGTCAGGAGGAAGAGTGGAGACGTTGGGAGCGGGAAGCAGAGCGACAAAGGGAGCAGCGAGAATCCCAAAAACTTCGGCAACGTAACCTGGAGAAGGACCAGGCAGATAAGGACCGGATGAGAAAAGATAAAGGAACCCTGAGGGAGCCGCGGCGTAAGGGTGCAGTACGGAGCTTTAAATTGAAAAGTGGTTGGGGCTTCATCCAGGAGCCTGGACTTTATTTAGAAGTCTTTGTGACCCGGCGGGACGTGGAGACTCACCTCCCAGAAGGACACCCGGGGAGGGACCTGTTGCCAGGAGACTTGGTGACTTACACCCGACACTGGGGTTGCAATGGATGGTACGCCCTAAATGTTACCAGGTGCGACCCCTACTCCCCAGAGTGTCAGGAACCTGTGAGACCCTCGGAGCCTTCAGCCTCCCACATCCAGGCCTCTGCACAAGTGCCCACCCCACGCCGTAAATCTCCCAGCCTCCCTCAGTGGTCTCCTCAGCAGCCCCAGCTATGGACATGATAACTATAGCTGGCCCGTACCCGGCGCCTGTTAGGCCCCTGGGGTTCGTTCAGTCCGTGACATAGGGCTCCAGACCCGGAGGGAGATGAAAGAGGTGGCCACACAGACACAGATAGCGGGTCACGACTTGATTGTACAGGCCACACGACGTCATCAGGTCCTGGTGGTCCTTGGTGTCTCGGATGTTTGGCAAGCATCAGAAGAGTACCAGGTGGTACCTGGAACACCCCTGCCAAAGAATTATAAATAACCCGGACAGGGTCCCTGTATGTAAATAGTTAAATTGTTGATGTACCCGGACGGGTGAATGTTCATAAAAAAGTTTTTTAATTTAATAAAAAAAAACAACAGTTTTCATTACTTTTATTACAGTCTCATCCTGCGACGCCATCGATCTCCTGTAAAAAAATGAAAAAAAAAAACAGCAGTATACCACCTGTCCGACGCAGTCCATAGTAACGAGTGTCCCACGACGATCCAGCTCTGCTACATCAGAATGACATCAGAGGCAGGCAGGCAGGCAGAGGCTGTCATCCCGGCGCAGCACAGCTGATTACCTGCTTCCCCGGCGGTGACGTCATCGGACTGACTGCTTTACGGCCGGGATTACCCAGCAGTCACTGCAGTTATCGCGAAAAACTGCATGTGACCGCCAGGGAGAAGATAATGGCGGCCATCAAGCAGTCCAGGACGTGACCGCCGGAGATCTTCTGCCGGGTAAGTGCCGCTGACTCCTGACAGACTCGACCGACGGACACTGACAGTGACAGTGACAAATCCGATTCCGGTATCCGATATGACGAAAATATCGGTATTCGGAATCGAAAGACCGATACAGCTAATATCGGCCGATACCGATATTTGCAGTATCGTATCGCTCAACACTATCTGCTGCTGCTTCCTATAAGATATATTGACCATATCTACACAGCCATAGGTCTCAGTGGACAGTAACTTTTTTTGGCATCTTAATCCTGACTATTTTTTTCCAAAGCAATCAAGAACCCTTTTTTTTCTCTAATTGCTTGTTGACACTGCAGAATACAGGCAGATCCTTTTCATAGTACAACGTGAAAATACAGCTATTTAACCCCTTAACGACCAAGCCATTTTGTAGGTTAAAGACCAGGCCAATTTTTACATTTCTGACCACTGTCTCTTTATGAGGTTATAACTCTGAAACGCTTCAACGGATCTTGGCGATTCTGAGAAAGTTTTCTCAGACATATTGTACTTCATGATAGTGGTAAAATTTCTTCAATATAACTTGCGTTTATTTATGAAAAAAACGGAAATATGGCAAAAATTTTGAAAATTTTGCAATTTTCAAACTTTTAATTTTTATGCCATTAAATCAGAGAGATTTGTCACAAAAATTAGTTAATAAATAACATTTCCCACATGTCTACTTTACATCAGCACAATTTTGGAACCAAAATTTTTTTTTGTTAGGAAGTTATAAGTGTTAAAAGTTGACCAGCAATTTCTCATTTTTCCAACAAAATTTACAAAATCATTTTTTTTAGGGGCCACCTCACATTTGAAGTGAATTTGAGGGGTCAATATGACAGAAAATACCCAAAAGTGACACCATTCTAAAAACTGCACCCCTCAACGTGCTCAAAGCCACATTCAAGAAGTTTATTAACCCTTTAGGTACTTCACAAGAATTGAAGCAATGTGGAAGGAAAAAATTACCATTTAACTTTTTTTCCCAAAATTTTTCTTTCGACACAATTTTTTAAATTTTGTCAAGGTATCAGTAGAAAATGAACCACAATATTTGTTGTACAATTTCTCCTGAGTACATCGATACCCCATGTGTGGGGGTAAACCACTATTTGGGCGCATGGCAGAGCTCGGAAGGGAAGCAGCGCCATTTGACTTTTTTGGCTGGAATTGAGATTGGACGCCATGTCGCATTTGGAGAGTCCCTGTGTGCCTAAACAGTGGAAACCCCCCACAAGTGACCCCATTTTGGAAACTAGACCCCCCAAGTAACTTATTTAATTGTGTTTTGAGAGCTTTTAACCCCCAAGGGCTTCACAGAAGGTTATAACATCGAGCCGTAAAATTAAAAAATCATGTTTTTTCCACAAAAATGATCTTTTCATCCCAATTTTTATTTCCAAAGGATAAAAGGACCCCAAAAGTTATTGTGCAATTAGTCCTGAGTACGCTGATACCCCATATGTGGGGGTAAACCACTATTTGGGTGCATGGCAGAGCTCGGAAGGGAAGCAGCGCCATTTGACTTTTTTGGCTGGAATTGAGATTGGACGCCATGTCGTATTTGGAGAGCCCCTGTGTGCCTAAACAGTGGATACCCCCCACAAGTAACCCCATTTTGGAAACTAGACCCCCCAAGGAACTTATCTAGATGTGTGGTGAGGGCTTTGAACCCCCAAGGGCTTCACAGAAGGTTATAACGTAGAGCTGTAAAATTAAAAAATCATATCTTTTCCACTAAAATGATCTTTCCACCCCCAATTTTTATTTCCCAAAGGGTAAAAGGACCCCAAAAGTTATTGTGCAATTTGTCCTGAGTACGCTGATACCCCATATGTGGGGGTAAACCACTATTTGGGCGCATGGCAGAGCTTGGAAGGGAAGGAGCGCCTTTTTAAATGCAGATTTTGATGGAATGGTCTGCGGGTGTCATGTCACGTTTGGAGAGCCCCTGATGTGCCTAAACAGTAGAAACCCCCCACAAGTGACTCCATTTTGGAAACTAGACCCCCCAAGGAACTTATCTAGATGTGTGGTGAGCACTTTGAACCCCCAAGTGCTTCACAGAAGTTTATAACGTAGAGCCGTGAAAATAAAAATATCATATTTTTTTCCACAAAAATAATATTTTTGCCCCCAAATTTTTATTTTTATAAGGGTAACAGGAGAAATAGGACCCCAAAAGCTATTGTGCAATTTGTCCTGAGTACGCTGATATCCCATATGTGGGGGGGAACCACTATTTTGACGCATGGCAGAGCTCGGAAGGGAAGGAGCACCGTTTTTAAATGCAGACTTTGATGGAATGGTCTGCGGGTGTCATGTCGCGCTTGGAGAGCCCCTGATGTGCCTAAACAGTAGAAACCCCCCACAAATGACCCCATTTTGCAAACTAGACCCCCCAAGGAACTTATCTAGATGTGTGGTCAGCACTTTGAACCCCCAAGGGCTTCACAGAAGTTTATAATGTAGAGCCGTGAAAAATCATATTTTTTTCCACAAAAATTACCTTTTTGCCCCAAATTTTTTTTTCTAAGGGTAACAGGAGAAATAGGACCCCAAAAGCTATTGTGCATTTTGTCCTGAGTACGCTGATACCCCATATGTGGGGGGGAACCACTGTGATCGCTTTACTGCGATCTTTGGGAGGCACAATGAACAAATCCACAAAAGGTGAAGAATTGGTTTTCTTTTTTACGCCGTTCCTCGTGCGGTATTAGTGATTAGGCGACTTTATTCCTCGGATCGGTGCGATTACAGCGATACCAGATTTACACCCTTTTTTCATGTTTAGCTTCTGTCACACACTAAAAGATGCTTTTTCTTGGAATAATTTTTTGTAAGAAATTTTTGCATCGCCGTATTTTGAGAGCTATAATTTTTCCATATTTCGGCCGACAGAGTTATCTGTGGGCTTATTTTTTGCGGGACGAGCTGACGTTTTTATTGGCACCATATTCAGGCACATATCGTTTTTTGATCGTTTCCTATTCCGATTTTTGTGGAATCAAATGAACAAAAACCAGCAATTCAGGCATTGTTTCTTTTTTTTTCCTCCGTTCTGTGTGTGGTAAAATTGATAAGGGCCTTCCTCAGTCCGACTGCTTGTGGCAAAGGAGTAGTGTGAATGAAGGCAGCTTGCCTTAATAGAAAGACCCTCCTATAGTTAGTTCCTGGTATGCCCTTCTTATGAGGTAGTCTCTAGTCGAGATACAATCCTAACCGGGATCAGGTATTGTGGGCCGCAGTGGCTCCTTGATAACAGTTCAGGCGTCAGGCAGTGGCGCGGGTCTCTCCCCTGATGCGGTGTCCACCGCTTGTCAGGACGTGGACTGAGGAAGGCCCTTATTGGACCGAAACGTCTTCTATCTGTTCTGTGACTGCAATAAAAATTTGGGATTATCATCTATAAGTTGAGTGCCATGTTTATCTACCTTATTATACACGGGTTGGGAAACCTACTTGTGCACCACCACGGTAGTGCGACGATATATTTTCAGTAAAATTGATAAAGCAGCTTTATTCTTCGGGTCACTACGGTTATGGCGATTCCTCATTTATATATATTTTTTATATGTTTTGGCTTTTTTTACACAATAAAAAATTTTATAGAAAAAATAATTATTTTTGCATCAGTTTATTCCGCGAGCTATAACTTTTTTATTTTTTCGCTGATGATGCTGTATAGCGGCTTGTTTTTTGCGGGACAAGATGACGTTTTCAGCGGTACCATGATTATTTATATCTGACTTTTTGATCGCGTGTTATTGCACTTTTTCCAAGCGGTATAATGATACCGCTTGGAAAAAGTATAATTTACTACTTTTTTGTGGTTTTTTTTTACGGCTTTCACTGAAGGGGTTAACTAGTGTTACACTTTTATAGATGGGATTTTTACGGACGTGGCGATACCTAACATGTGTATGTTTTTTTTGTTTTTTTTTTTTATTACATAAAAATGTGTATTTTTTAGGGGATTTTTTTAAATTATTTTTTAATATTTTTTTTACAATTTTTTTTAAAAAATGATTTTTTTTAACTTGTCCCTTTATGGGACTTTCACTTTTTTACTTTTTATTGCAGTTACAATGCATTGCAATGCTCTGGCATTGCAATGCATTGCAACTATAGTGGAAGCTGCTGTGACCATGATCACAGCAGCTTCCCGTAGCTAAATGACCCGGAGGTTGTCATGACAACCCCCGGGTCATCAAGGCAGAGATCGGCCCCTGCAAATACATTGCAGGGTGCCGATCTGAGGCAGAGGGAGCTCCCGACCCTCTGCCTCCCCCCCTGAGCTCTGCGATCGCGTTCGATCGCAGCAGTCAGGGGGTTAACAGCCAGGGGCGGTGGGGGCTCCGCTCCTGGCTGTCAGTGCAGGAAGCCTGGCCACTGCATCGCCGGTTCCTGCACTGATCGCGCTGGGGAAGCTGAAATTTCAGCTTCTCCTGCACGATCGCTGCTGTGTTTGGTCAGTCAGATTGACTGACCAAGCACAGCGCTGTAGGTGCGGGGACCGTAGGCAAAGGTCCCCGCACCGCTTGCCGTGCCTGTCAGCTGTCTGTGACAGTTGTCGGCACTGATCTACCACTGCGTGTTTACACGCAGTGGTAGATCAAAGCCATGACGTGCAGAGTCCGTCCTGGTGCCGGAACTGACACCTTGCCATGACGGACTCTGCACGTCAGTGGATATTAAGGGGTTAAAAGAGGTTTGCCTGTCCCAGGCCTGACATCTGAGTGTGCCTAAAAATCTCCCATTTTTTGTGGTACTGTAGAATTTTTTTGGAGTGTCATAACATTTTTTGACACCATTTTGCTGCCCAAAAAATATTTATCTGCCCAAAAACTATTTAGCTACAGGGCAGATATATTACACTGGGTTTTGTCCGCCACATGGATCGCATATCATTGCACTAAAATTTTGCTATTCCATAGAATTTTTTTGTTGTGTCACTCATAGCCTACTTATTGACACAATTTTGCTGGCCAAAAAAAATAAAAAAATAAAAAAATAAAGGGCAGATATTTGAAAGTGGGCTCTCTTTGTCAGACACCTGATCCATCATTGTGCTAAAAATTGTGGCATTTCAGGCCTACAGTCCCCTTTTTTGCTGTCTGTTACCCTATTTATATACAGTCTTTTGTGGTAAAAAAAAAAACAGCCCACATATTGTATATTATCTGTATCAGATGCCTATCTGTCTGTGTTCTTAAAATTGTGGCATTTCAGGGCTACATTACGCTGGATTTGCTGAGTGTTACCCTATTTCTATATACCGTATATACTCGTGTATAAGCCGAGATTTTCAGCACCTTTTTTCGTGCTGAAAATGCCCCCTCGGCTTATACACGAGTCATAGGGCAGAAACCAGCGGGGGAGGGGATGCTGCGGCAGGAGCCGGTGGCTGGGATCATACTCAACCCTCCCCGTGCCATTCCTGAGGGTCCCTGCAATCCTGCGTTCTCCCCGGCTTCTGCAGCTCTCCAGCACTGAGCGATGATGTAATACCCGCTCATTAAGGTCATGTAATATGGACGCGACGCCACTCCCATGGGCGTAGCCTCCATATTCATGGCCTTAATGAGCGGTATTACATCACCGCTCAGCGCTGGAGAGCTGCAGGAAGCCGTGGAGAATTGCAGGATTGCAGGGATGCTCAGCGATGGCACCGGGAGGGGTGAGTATGATAGAGGAGAGGACAAGGAGCACGGAGCTGGACAGGGGATAGAATGGTGGACGGGGGAAGCATGGAGGAGGACGGGGGGGAGAACGGAGGACGGGGGAAGCATGGAGGAGGACGGGGTAAGCATGGAGCAGGACGGGGGGAGGACGGTGGAAGCATGGAGGAGGACGGGGGGGAGAACGGAGGACGGGGGAAGCATGGAGGAGGACAATGAGCACGGAGCAGGACGGGGGAGAATGGAGGGCACAGAGGAGCACGGAGCAGGACGGGGGGAGAGGATGGAAGGCACAGAGGAGCACGGAGCAGGACGGGGGGGCACAGGAGGACGGAGAAGGAATGGGGGAGCACAGCGGAGGACGGAGCAGGAGGGGGGGAGTACAGAGGAGAATGGGGGAGCAAGGAGCAGGACGGGGGCAGCACAGAGCAGGAGGGCAGTTTATACACCCGGCTTATACACGAGTCAATAAGTTTTCCCAGTTTTTTGTGGCAAAATTAAGGGGGTCGGCTTATACGCGGGTCGGCTTATACACGAGTATATACAGTAGTCTTTTGGAGTATAAAAAAAATAGCCCACGTATTGACCAGTGTTTTATCTATGTCAGACTCCTATCTGTGTGCTATAAATTGTGGCATATCAGGGCAACATTAACATTTTTTTTGCTGTGTCTTACCTTATTTGTGTACAGTCTTTTTGGGTAAAAAAAATGATCCAGCCCACATATTAACCAGTGTATTATCTGTGTCAGATGCCTATCTCTATGTGTGCTAAAAATTGTAACATTTCAGGGCTACATTACACTGGATTAGTGTTACCCTATTTTTCTTTTGGGGTAAAACAAAAAAAAGATCCAGCCTACATTTTGACCTGTGTGTTTTCTGTGTCAGATGCTTATCTCTCTGTGTGCTAAAAATTGTGGCATATCAGGGCAGCATTCCCCTTTTTTTTTTTGCTGTGTCTTACTCTATTTGTATACAGTCTTTTGGATTGAAAAAAAAATCCAGGCCACATAGTGACCAGTCTGGTATCAGTGTCAGACACCTATCTCTTTGTGTGCTAAATATTGTGGCATTTCAGGGCAACATTACAAAGTTCTTTCTTGGTCTTACCACTGTTATTGACACCAATTTGTTAAACAAATAAAGTACATTCCAGATATTTGAACATGCGTTTTTCCCGCACACGGATCACATCTATGTTTGCTCCCAATTCAGCCTTTTTTCTTGAACGTGGAAAATATTGTACTCCATTTAAAATAGGAAAGGCGCGTGGCAAGGGACGGGGAAGTGGATGTGATGGTGCATGCAGAGGCAGAGGGCAAGCTGCAATTGTGACACAACAAAAATACCCACATCTTCTCGCAACAGATTCCTGTCAGAATTCATAGGGGACGTCAGAACAGCACTCTTGACACCAGAGCAGCGTGAAAAGGTAGTTGGTTTGATGGCGGATAATGCTTCCATTCACTTGGCCACCACCACCAGCACCCTGTTTTCCACATGGTCAAATGTGTGTAGTCGTGACTCTGGACCGCATATACCTCACCCTGATCCTCCTTCCTTCTCCCATGCTGGGGTCAGGGCCGATATGGGACCCAACAAATCTACCAAAGTATAACGGTTTTTACAACCCCCCAAACTTGGTACCTTTCCCTGTCTTAACTGCACACAATGTAGTAACGTACAAAAAGGTGACCGTATCCATCACCCCTATACTGGCTAATCCTATAAAATCTGTTTTTTTTCACTTCTGACACCTCTTTTGCAATCTATGTAATTAAGTGCCCCTGTGGGCTATTGTATGTCGGAGAAACAACACAAGCTGTTAAGGACCGCATATCAAAGCACAAGTCCACAATTCGCTGTAAAAACCTACTTCTTCTTATTCCCCATCACTTCATTACCTCTGGACATACAATAGCCCAACTCAAATTCCAGTTCCTGGAACCAGTACCACAGCCCACAAGGGGTGGTGATCGTGTGAGACAACTCAAGCAACGTGAGGCCTTTTGGATCCACACTCTTGACACTTTGTCACCAAAGGGTCTGAACCAAGATTCTGTTTTTTCTAGAGCCATTTGTATTAAATACAAGTGTCCTATCTACTCTCTGGATTTCCTGCTCTCCTATCTGCACACTTATCCCTCACTGACACTCAATGCTGTTGTCACCCGATCCTTGGTACGCAGTGGAACACATAAATATCTATGTGGAATGCTCCAGCCGCCGCTGACACGCTCGGCCATTAGCTTCCGGCTACGTAACTTCCGGTCCCATGAACCGTACGTTCATTTGCTCTTAACTACCACCTGTACCCGCCTGTTATGTTTCGGTAACTGAGGAGAAATAGGAAAAAATAGCCAAAGTAGCAATACACCAGAGAGGCTGGAAACTATTGGGTTGCAGGGCCCTAAACTAACCACAACACTATAAGTAGCCGTGGAGCGTACCTACAGTGATCCTAGACGCCTCGTCACAGCCAGAGAGATAGCTACACCTAAAGGCAGAAAGATGAAAGCTAACTGCCCCATAGCAGAACCGACAAAGAAATAGGAAGCCCCCAAACATGTAATGGCGGTTAGACAAGAGGAAAATACGAACACAGACAGAAAATAGTATGAGCAAACACTGGGGCCCAATCCGTCTAGATAGAAAAGTATAGGAAAGAATTCTGACTGCAACCGAAAAAACCCTGACAAAAATACCAACACTTCTGATTAACAAAAAACCTGAGATCACACTATCTCTACCATCTAAATGAGATCTCAGGTGTAACACACAGCAATTCATCAAATAAAAAGTGACACTGGAACAGAGCAAAAGTGCAAACACAAACTGAGCACAAATGCAGCGCCAGGCCCCTAAAGGGGACCAGGCTGAAGTCTACTGCAAGGCAGCAAACCAACAAGGAAAATCCAACCAGAGGAAAAAAAACAGCAAATCACTTATCTGAATGAAAGCAGGAATGCAAGCTGAGCTCCAAGCAAGACCTGAAGAACAATTGATTAGAGGCAAGGCTGCTGGGAGTTCAGGTCACTTATATCAGACCATTCGGATCCAGCTGAAAGCCATTCAGCAATTAGTTCATTACCCTCAGCAACCATCTCCGGTCGCCTCCAACGTATTCACAACAGTACCCCCCTTGAGTAGAGGTCACCGAACCCTCACCTGCGCAACCAGGCCGATCAGGATGAGCTTGATGATAGGCACGGATCCGTCTCCCAGCATGGATGTCCGAAGCAAACACCCAAGAATTGTCCTCCTGACCATAACCTCTCCACTTAACCAAATACTGGCGTTTACGTCTAGCAAAACGAGAATCCAATTGTCATGTATAGTGTACAGTTCCTATAGCGTCTTGTGCTTGGGTGCGAGGAAAACACATGAGACACAGGTTGATATGAAATGACTTGTATTACTTCATACAAGCATGCAGAAAAGGTCACACAGTTTGCAGGAACAGAGGCAGGAGACACAGCAGGCCAGAGTAACTTCAAGCTCTACAATAACTCTCCAAAGCAGGTTCAGGATCTCTTCTCTGTACCGTAATTCCTCTGCAAACATGGATTCACCAGACAGCAGGTTTCCAGAGTCCAAAAGTGTTCCAAAGTTCCTCAGTAGGAAATAGCTGGAGTCCAAAATCCTAGGTTTCCAGGAGTCAGGTCACAGGCTGACTGAAGCTTGATTCAGGAGCACTGATTGTTCAGCTGAGGCTGCTTAAGAAGCAAGAGGAGAGAATCAGGGCGGGAACATGAAAGCTGGAACCTCCATATTAACTGAGGGCAAGATAGCTGCAGCAAGACAGAAAGCAAAATGGCCGACGGAAAACTGAGTTTCAAGGAACATGTCAAAAGAGACAAAGAACCTTACACCAATATTTTCTCAACCACATACTCCAGAGCTAGCCCTATTATTAAGAGAAAACTCAGCCAAAGGCAAAAAAGAGACCCAGTCATCCTGATCAGCAGACACAAAACATCTCAGATAAGTCTCCGAGGTCTGGTTTGTTCTCTCGGTTTGTCCATTGGTCTGAGGGTGAAATGCAGAGGAGAAAGATAACTGAACACCAAGTTTAGAACAAAATGTCCTCCAAAATCTGGAAACAAACTGGACTCCTCTGTCAGACACAATGTTCTCAGGAATGCCATGTTACCGAACCACGTGCTGAAAGGCACCATTTCGGAGGAGGAAGGCAACTTAGGTAATGGCGCAAGATTTATCGTCTTGGAAAACCTATCACAGATTACCCAGATAACGGTCATTCTCAGAGAGACAGGGAGGTCAGAAATAACATCCATAGAGATATGGGTCCATGGCCTCTTGGGCACAGGTAATGCATTAACAAACCACTAGAGTGAGAGCAAGGCTTGGAACGAGAGCAAGTCTCACAAGACTGCACAAAGTCCCTGACGTCACGATACAAAGTAGGCCACCAAAAGGACCGACTCACCAAGTCTCTGGTACCAAAAATACCGGGATGACCAGCCAACGCGGAACAATGAATTTCAGACATCACACTCTTCTTCCACTGGTCTGGGACAAACAATTTCCCAACAGGGCAGCGTTCAGGTTTATCCTCCTGACACCCCTCCAGAGCCAATCTCAAATTGGGTGAGATTGCGGAAAGAACTACACCCTCTTTCAGAATAACAGCAGGGTCAGTTAACTCAGGAGAATCCACAAAGAAATTCTTCGAGAGGGCATCCGCATTAACATTCTTAGTGCCTGGAAGAAAAGAAACCACAAAAATAAAATGTGTGAAAATCAAGGCCCACCTGGCCTGTCTAGGATTAAGTCGCTTGGCTGATTCGAGAAAAAACAGGTTCTTGTGGTCCATGAGGACCACCACCTGATGTTTGGCTCCTTCCAGCCAATGTCTCCACTCTTCAAAGGCCCACTTCATGGCCAATAACTCCCGATTACCCACTTCATAATTACGTTCAGTTGGAGAAAATTTTCGAGAGAAAAAGGAACAAGGGTTACTCTTAGAGGTCTCTGGATCCCTTTGGGACAAAACGGCACCTGCCCCAATCTCAGAGGCATCAACCTCTACCTGAAACGGCAGGGAAACATCAGGCTGCCGTAGAACAGGAGCAGAAATGAATCTCTGCTTAAGTTCCTGAAACGCAGAAACTGCCTCAGGAGGCCACAATTCACCACATCGGAACCCTTTTTGGTCAAATCAGTTAATGGTTTAACAATACCGGAGAAATTACCAATCAATTTACGATAAAAATTGGAAAAAACCCAAAAATCTCTGAAGAGCCTTCAATGAAGTAGGTTGAACCCAGTCACAGATGGCCTGAACCTTGACCGGGTCCATTTCAATAAAAGACGGAGACAAAATGAATCCCAGAAATGAGACCTTCTGTACGCCAAAAAGACAGTTTGATCCCTTCACATACAGTGCATTCTCTCTCAAGATCTGGAACACAGTCTGAACATGTTTCACATGAGAGTCCCAGTCGTTGGAAAAAATCAAGATATCATCCAAATAAACAATCAGAAATTTATCCACAAAATCCCTGAAAATATCATTCATGAAGGATTGGAAGACGGAAGGGGCATTAGTAAGCCCAAAAGGCATCACTAGGTACTCAAAATGTCCCTCTGGGGTATTAAACGCCGTCTTCCATTCATCCCCGTGCTTAATGCGAATAATGTTATACGCCCCCCTGAGGTCAAGCTTGGTAAACCAACTCGTACTTTTCACTCTGGAAAATAGGTCAGAAATAAAGAGTAACGGATATTGATATTTCACAGTGATCTCATTCAGGAGGCGATAATCAATACACGGCCTCAATGAACCATCCTTTATGGCCATAAAGAAAAAATCGACGCCCAAGGGTGAAGAGGAGGTCTGATATGACCCTTCTCCAAAGACTCCTTGATATAAGATCGCATAGCATCTTGTTCAGGTACAGATAAATTAAAAAGGCGACCTTTAGGAAATTTACCACCAGGCACTAACTCAATAGTGCAATCATAGCTCCTGTGAAGAGGTAAGGATGCAGACTTACTCTCGCTAAACACGTCAAAAAGTCAGGAACATCCTGAGACTGGGGAGAGGCAGAAAAAACAGGAGTGTCAGTATTAACACATTGGCAGCCCCAACTGGTCACAGACACAGATTTCCAATCCAAAACAGGATTATGAGTCTGTAACCAAGGGAAACCCAGTACAATAATGTCATGCAGATTATGCAATACCAGAAATTTGCAACTCTCCTGATGATCTGGTTCAACCCTCATTATCACCTGAGTAGAAAACTGGGGTTTATTCTCCGCCAAAGGGGTAGAATCAATGCCCAGTAGGGGAATAGACTTCCTCAGGGGTATCATGGGAAACCCACAATGTTTGGCAAAGTCAAAATCCATCAGGTTAATAGCTGCTCCTGAATCAACAAAAGCCTGAGCCAAAAATGTGGACAGGGAGAAAATCAGGGTAACAGTCAACAGAAATTTAGTCTGAACGCTACCCAAGACAACTGAGCGCGCAAAACGTCTTCCCCGCTTAGGGCAGATGGAAATAGCATGAGAGACATCACCACAGTAGAAACATAACCCATTGCGCTTTCGAAACTCATGACGCTGAGCCCCAGAAGTCACTCCATCACACTGCATGGGCTCAGGAGCTGGCACGCAAGGCAACGCTATCTCATGCATACCTCTGAGCTCACGCAAACGTCTGTCAATTTGATTAGCCAAAGACATAGAATAATTGAGACCAGAGGGAACAGGGAATCCCACCATAACGTCCTTTACTTTTTCTGACAGACCCTTCCGAAAAATGGCTGCCAAAGCATAATCATTCCATTTGGTCAGGACTGCCCACTTACGGAATTTCTGACAGTATAGCTCAGCATCTTCAAGACCCTCATTTAACCCCTTAATCCCACCGGACATACTATTCCGTCCATGTGACCTGGTACTTAATTCCCAGGGACGGAATAGTACGTCCAGGGCGATCAGCTGCCCTCCCGGGGGAGCGCAGCTGATCGCCGCCGGGTGTCAGCTGATTATCACAGCTGACACCCGACCCTACCCTATGTGCCAGGAGCGGTCACGGACCGCTTCCGGCACATTAACCCCTGGCACACCACGATCAATCATGATCGCGGTGTACCGGGGCACAGGGGAACATCGCGCAGGGAGGTTCCCTGCGCGCTCCCATGAGACCCTCAGAGCAGCGCGATGTGGATCCAAGATGGCCACCGGGTCCTGCAGGGAGGCGGCTTCCTCAGTGCCTGCTGAGAGCAGGCACTGAGAAGCCTGCAGCAGTGCCAGAGCGATCGCTGGTGTGACAGAGTGCTGTGCACACTGTCACACCAGCGATCTGACCCTACACAGTGATGTCCCACCCTGGGACAAAGTAAAAATGTAAAAAAAATAAAAATAAGTGTAAAAAAAAATTCCTAAATAATGAAAAAAAAAAAAAATTCCTCAATAAATTTACTTCTTTAATGTAAAAAAAAAGCAACAAAAATAAAAGTACACATATTTAGTATTGCCACGTCCGTAACAACCCGCCCTATAAAACTGTCCCATTAGTTAACCCCTTTAGTGAACCCCTTAAAAAAAAAAAACAGTCTAAAAAACAATGATTTATCATCATACCGACGAAAAAAAAGTGGAATAACACGCGATCAAACAGACGGATATAAACAAACATGGTACCGCTGAAAACGTCATCTTGTCCCGCAAAAAACGAGCAGTGATACAGCATCATCAGCGAAAAAATAAAATTATAGCTCGCAGAATAAAGCGATGCAAAAATAATTATTTTTTATATATTATCGTTTTAATTGTATAAAAGCGCCAAAACATAAAAAAATAATAATAATAAAATAATAATAAAAGTAGTAATCGTACTAACCCGGAGAATAAAACCGCATTATCAATTTTACCACACGAGGAACGGTATAAACGCCCCTCCCCCAAAAGAAACTCATGAATTGCTAGTTTTTGTTCATTCTGCCTCTCAAAAATCGTAAAAGCGACCAAAAAATGTCATGTGCCCAAAAATTGTACCAATAAAAACGTCACCTCGTCCCGCAAAAAATAAGACCTCACATGACTCTGTGGGCCAAAATATAGAAAAATTATAGCTCTCAAAATGTGGTGATGCAAAAACTACTTTTAGCAATAAAAAGCGCCTTTTAGCGTGACAGCTGTCAATCATAAAAACCCGCTATAAATAGTAAATCAAACCCCCCTTTATCACCCCTTAGTTAGGGAAAAATAATAAAATTAAAAAAATTTATTTATTTCCATTTTCCCATTAGGGTTAGGGTTGGGGCTAAAGTTATGGTTAGGGTTGGGACTAGGGTTACGGGTGTGTTAGAGTTAGGTTTGTTGTTAGGGTTATGATTAGGGTTGGGATTAGTGTTAGGGGTGTGTTGGGGTTGGAGTTAGAATTGGGGGGTTTCCACTGATTAGGCACATCAGGGGCTCTCCAAATGTGACATGGCGTCTGATCTCAATTCCAGCCAATTCAGGGTTGAAAAAGTCAAACGGTGCTCCTTCCCTTCTGAGCTCTGCCATGCGCCCAAACAGTGTTTACCCCCACATATGGGGTATCAGCATACTCAGGACAAATTGCACAACAACTCTTGGGGTCCAATTTCTTCTGTTACCCTTGGGAAAATACAAAATTGGGGGCGAAAATATCGTTTTTGTAGAATAAATATGAATTATTATTTTTATGGCTCTACGTTATAAACTTCTGTGAAGCACTTTGGGGTTGAAAGTTCTCACCACACATCTAAATAAGTTCCTTTGGGGGTCTAGTTTACAAAATGGGGTCACTTGTAGGGGTTTCCACTGTTTAAGCACATCAGGGGCTCTCCAAATGCGACATGACACCCGCAGACCATTCCATCAAAGTCTGCATTGCTAAACGTCACTACTTCTATTCCGAGCCCCAACGTGCGCACACACAGTAGTTTTCTCCCACATATAGGGTATCATCGTACTTGGTACAAATTGGACAACAACTTTTGGGGTCCAATTTTTCCCCTTACCCTTGGGAAAATAAAAAATTGGTGACTAAAACATCATTTATGTGGGAAAAAATTGGATTTTTTATTTTCATGCCTGGGCATTATAAACTTGTGTGAAGCACTTGGGGGTTCAAAGCGCTCACCACAGATCTAGATAAGTTCCTTAGGGGGTCTAGTTTCCAAAATGGGGTCACTTGTGAGGGGTTTCCCACTGTTTAGGCACATTAGGGACTCTGCAAACTGAACATGACACCCATCAAAGTCTGCATTCCAAAATTACTTCAGTTCCGAGCCCTGCCGTGCGCCCAAACAGTATTCCCCCCACATATGGGGTATCAGCGTACTCAGGACAAATTGGAAAACAATTTTTGGGTCTAATTTCCTTGTGAAAAATCAAAAATTGGAAAATTTGGTACTAAAAAAATCATTTTTTGTGGAATTTTTTTTATTTTTTATTTTCACAACCAGGCATTATAAACTTTAGTGAAACATTTGGGGGTTGAAATGCTCCCAACAGATCTAGATAAGTTCCTTAAGGGGTCTAGTTTCCAAAATGGTGTCACTTGTGGGGGGTTTCCACTGTTTAGGCACATCAGGGGCTCTCCAAACGCGACATGGCATACAGCCAATTCTGCGTTGAAAAAGTCAAACTGCTCTCCTTCCCTTCCGAGCTCTGCCATGCACCCAAACAGTGGTTTACCCCCACATATTGGGTATCACTGTATTCAGGACAAATTGCACAATACCTTTTGACGTCTTGTTACCCTTGGGAAAAAAAAATTGGGGTGAAAAGATCATTTTTGTGGAAAAAATATGATTTTTTAATTTTACGGCTCTACGTTATAAACTTGTGTGAAGCACTTGGGGGTTCAAAGTGCTCATCACAGATCTAGATAATTTACTTAGGGGGTCTAGTTTCTAAAATGGGGTCACTTGTGGGGGATTCCCACTGTTTAGGCATATCAGGGGCTATCCAAATGCGACATGGCGTCCAATCTCGATTCCAGCCAATTTTGGTTTGAAAAAGTCAAATGGCGCTCCTTTCCTTCCGATCTCTGCCGTGCCCCCAAACAGTGGTTCCCCCACACATGGGGTATCAGCGTACTCAAGACAAATTGGACAACAATTTCTATGGTCCAATTTCTCATGTTACCCTTGGGAACATAAAAAAATGGTGACTTAAATATTACTTTTGTGGGAAAAAAATAGGATTTTTTATTTTCATGCCCGGGCATTATAATTTTGTGTGAAGCACTTGGCGGTTCAAAGTGCTCACCACAGATCTAGATAAGTTCCTTAGGGGGTCTAGTTTCCAAAATGGGGTCATTTGTGGGGGGTTTCCACTGTTTAGGCACATCAGGGACTCTGCAAACTGAACACGACACCCATCAAAGTCTGCATTCCAAAACGTTATTACTTCCTTTCCGAGCCCTGCCGTGCGCCCAAACAGTGGTCCCCCCCACATATGGAGTATCAGCGTACTCAGGACAAATTGGACAATAACTTTTTGGGTCCAATTTCCTTGGGAAAAATCAAAAATTGGGGACTAAAAAATCAGTTTTGTGGAAATTTTTTTTTTTTTTCACACCCAGGCATTATAAACTTTAGTGAAACACTTGAGGGTTCAAAGTGCTCACAACAGATCTAGATAAGTTCCTTAGGGAGTCTAGTTTCCAAAATGGTGTCACATGTGGAGGGTTTCCATTGTTTAGGCGCATCAGGGGCTCTAGAAGCGCGACATGGCGTCCAATCTCTATTCCCGCCAATTTTGGTTTGAAAAAGTCAAACGGCGCTCCTTCCCTTCCAAGCCCTGTCGGGTGCCCAGACAGTGGTTTTCCCCCACATATGGGGTATCGGCGTACTCAGGAGAAATTGCACAACAACTTTTTCTGTCCATTTTCTCCTTTTTCCCTTGTTAAAATAAAAAAATTGTTTGTAAAACATATCGTCCAAGGCAAGCAGTCATTTTGGGGCAAGGAAAGAGTAGCACATGCGCTGTACTAATTATATGCTTTGCCCACTGATGGGCAAAGCACACTGCGCATGCGCAGGCCCAAATTTGAATTGTGCAATTGCGGGAAGCCGAACGCTGTCTGTGGGATTCACAGACGGCGATACGCAACTGATGCCGAGGAGCGGGGGGGAGAGAGAGAGAAAACACCGCCCTCCTGACCTGACCACCGTGATTGACAGCGCAAAAACCTAAGTTTAAAAAGGTATTTTGATATGAAAACGGGGGTATCAGGATATATGATACCTACCGTTAGCTTTGTTATGGGACGCACTATTCAGCCATATCTTTATCTGATATGGCAATATTGGGGTGACAGATTCCCTTCAAACCATGGAATGATAGAGACCACTTGGGTGGGGATCCTCCGCTGCCTGCATTTCCAGTGGAGAAGGCTCCATTACCTTTCAAACCATGGAATGATAGAGACCACCTGGGTGGGGATCCTCCGCTGCCTGCATTTCCAGTGGAGAAGGCTCCATTACCTGGGGGGAAAGAAGAAGCTCTCTGTAGTCAAAATAGCAGACACTTTGTCTCCTAGACAGGTTCAGGAGGTCCGGGAGTTTGTTAGCCAAAATACAGACGTCTTTTTGGAGCTCCCTGGTCGCACCTCCTTAATTCAACATGACATTGTCACGGAGCCACATGCCAAAGTCCGACTAAAGCCATATCGGATGCCTGAGGCCCGACGACAAGCCATCTCGGAGGAGGTAAAAACTATGCTGCAGTTAGGGGTCATTGAAGAGTCCCAGAGTGAGTGGGCAAGCCCGATAGTCCAAATACCCAAGCCTGATGGGACGTTAAGGTTTTGTAATGACTTTAGAAAACTTAATGAGATTTCAAAGTTTGACGCCTACCCCATGCCCCAGGTCATGAGTTGATAGAGCTGTTTGGGCAGGCACGGTATTTTTCAATCCTTGACCTCACAAAAGGATATTGGCAGGTGCCCTTAACAAAGGCAGCGAGGGAAAAAACGGCTTTTGTTACACCTGAAGGGCTTCTTCAGTATATAGTATTACCCTATGGGTTGCATGGCGCGCCAGCAACGTTCCAGCGGTTAATTGATATTGTTCTTTGTTCCCATCGCCAATATGCCGCAGCCTATCTGGACGATATTGTTGTGTACAGTACAGACTGGGAAAGTCACTTACCCAAAGTACAGGCGGTCATAAATTCTCTGCGACAAGCAGGGCTAACTGCCAACCCAAAGAAATGTTCTATAGGGTTGGAGGAAGCCCGGTACCTGGGTTACGTAATTGGGAGAGGAGTTATCAAACCCCAAATAAACAAAGTGGAAGCAATCCAGAACTGGCCACGTCCCCTAACAACAAAACAGGTAAAAGCTTTTTTGGGTTAGTGGGATATTACAGGCGGTTTATTCCCAACTTTGCAACCCTATTCGCGCCTTTAACAGACTGCTTGAAAGGGAAGAAATCGGTGATGGTTCGCTGGAATGATCAGATAGAGGAGGCCTTTGTAAAAATTAAAATTGGCACTGTGTGGTACACCTGTTCTGATTACACCCAATTTCAAAAGAGAGTTCATTGTGCAGACTGACGCCTCTGAGATAGGGCTGGGTGCCGTGCTGTCTCAGGAGGTTAACGGGGAAGAGCATCCCATCAGTTTCCTAAGTCGGAAGCTTACCCCAGCTGAAACCAGGTACAGTATTGTGGAAAGAGAGTGCCTGGCCATTAAGTGGGCACTGGAATCATTGCGCTATTATCTGCTGGGAAGAAAATTTTGGTTGGTGACTGATCATTCCCCTCTGACGTGGATGAGTCAAGCTAAAGAGAGGAATGCCCGAGTCACCAGGTGGTTTCTGTCCCTGCAAAATTTTAAATTTTCAGTAGAACATCGGGCAGGCAGACTACAGGGGAACGCAGATGCCTTGTCCAGAGTTCACTGTGTGTCGTGTCCAAACCCCTAGGGTTGAACAAAGGGGGAGGTATGTGGTACAGCAAAGGGTGTTTTGCTGGATGGGAGATATATTTCTGCCAGCAGGTTAAAGTTTGGTCTGGATTTTCCCTAAACACAAGGACCTGTGATGATGTCATGGTCACGTGATCAGCCCAGGTGATGTGTACCTCACCTGAGGGTGTGGTTAGGGGCTATGTAATGGTGAGGGTGAGTGCAGGAGGGAGATCGGAAGAGGAGGAGCTTGGCTGGAGCCAGGCTGTATCTGTTTTGGATGACACGTGCTGGAAAGAAGCACTAGCATCTAGACTACAGACCACCCGGGGAATGGCACCTGGCGGTCGCTGCTGACCTGGCAGCCGCTTAGTTAAGCCCGTCCCGGCAAGGGTGAGTCTGGGACCAGTGGTTCTCCAAGTCGGAGTATATTTGTGTTTTTGCTATGTTTTTGCAATCCAGGTGTTTAAAGTGACATTAAACCACTGAAGTTGGACTCTGTGTGTTGCCTCATTACTGCGACCCTGCCACTACCTACCAGAGCAAACTTCTACAAAACACACATAATCACATGCATACACACAGTATAATGAACCCACACACACACGCCCGTGCATACACCACGCAGATATACACATGTAGATACACACACACTCATACAAACACGCATTCACACACAGTATAATGTTCCCACACGCACATACACAAGCACTCACATACACACATGCAAACACGCACATACACGCATGCACACAGTATAATGTTCCCACATACTCATACACGCACGCAAATGCACGCACATATACACACACACAATCACGCACATACACATGCAAGCACAAACTTAAGCACATGCACACACAAGTACATACATGCACGCACATACACATATGCATACGCATACACACAGTATAATATCCCCATACACACAAACACACATGCCTGTGCATACTCACACACAGATGCACACGCACTCACAAACACGCATACACACGCGTTTACACACAGTATAATGTCTGCACGTGCACATGCATGCACATACACACATGCAAGCGCGAACATACAAACACATACACACTGTATAATGTCCCCACACACACACACACAGATACAAGACGCACATAAACATGCAAGCATGCACATACATGCATATGCACGCGCATACACAGACACATACACACAGTATAATGTCCGCACACACACATACGCACAAACACGCAGATACACGCACACATACAAACATGCACACACATTCACGCACATACACACACAAACATGCATACGCACAGTATAATGCCCCACACACACAGATACGCACATACACAAACATGCACATACACACAAACACACGCACGTGCAAATACTCGCAGAAGAATGCACACACATGCATACACAAACACGCATACACACAAACACGCATGTACTCACGCACATACACACATGTACATACACAAATACACACAAATATACAGACACATACAGTACAGACCAAAATTTGGACACAACTTCTCAAAGATTTTTCTGTATTTTCATGACTATGAAAATTGTAGAATCACACTGAAGGCATCAAAACTATGAATTACCACATGTGGAATTATACATTACACTTTACAAAAAAGTGTGAAACAACTGAAAATATGTCTTATATTCTAGGTTCTTCAAAGTAGCCACCTTTTGCTTTGATGAGTGCTTTGCACACTCTTGGCATTCTTTTGATGAGCTTCAAGAGGTAGTCACCGGAAATGGTCTTCCAACAATCTTGAAGGAGTTCCCAGAGATGCTTAGCACTTGTTGGCCCTTTTGCCTTAACTCTGCGGTCCCGCTCACCACAAACCATCTCGATTGGGTTCAGGTCTGGTGACTGTTGAGGCCAGGTCATCTGGCGTAGCACCCCAACACTCTCCTTCTCGGTCAAATAGCCCTTACACAGCCTGCAGGTGTGTTTGGGGTCCTGTTGAAAAATAAATGATGGTCCAACTAAACGCAAACCGGATGGAATAGCATGCCTCTGCAAGATGCTGTGGTAGCCATGCTGGTTCAGTATGCCTTCAATTTTGAATAAATCCCCAGCACTGTCACCAGCAAAGCACCCCCACACCATCACACCTCCTCCATGTTGCATGGTGGGAACCAGTCATGTAGAGTCCATCCGTTCACCTTTTCTGTGTTTCACAAAGGCACGGTGGTTAGAACCAAAGATCTCAAATTTGGACTCATCAGACCAAAGCACAGATTTCCACTGGTCTAATGTCCATTCCTTGTATTCTTTAGCCCAAACAAGTCTTCTGCTTGTTGCCTGTCCTTAGCAGTGGTTTCCTAGCAGCTATTTTACCATGAAGGCCTGCTGCACAAAGTCTCCTCTTAACAGTTGTTGTAGAGATGTGTCTGCTGCTAGAACTCTGTGTGGCATTGACCTGGTCTCTAATCTGAGCTGCTGTAAACCTGCGATTTCTGAGGCTTGTGACTCGGATAAACTTATCCTCAGAAGCAGAGGTGACTCTTGGTCTTCCTTTCCTGGGGCGGTCCTCATGTGAGCCTGTTTCTTTGTAGCGCTTGATGGTTTTTGCAACTGCACTTGGGGACACTTTCAAAGTTTTCCCAATTTTTCGGACTGACTGACCTTCATTTCTTAAAGTAATGATGGCCACTCGTTTTCCTTTACTTAGCTGCTTTTTTCTTGCCATAATACAAATTCTAACAGTCTATTCAGTAGGACTATCAGCTGTGTATCCACCAGACTTCTGCACAACACAACTGATGGTCCAACCCCATTTAAAAGGCAAGAAATCCCACTTATTAAACCTGACAGGGCACACCTGTGAAGAGAAAACCATTTCTGGTGACTACCTCTTGAAGCTCATCAAGAGAATGCCAAGAGTAGTGTTGAGCATTCCGATACTGCAAATATCAGGTATCAGCCGATATTCACGGTATCGGAATTCCGATACTAAGTTTCGATACTTTTTGCATATCGAATACCGAAATCTGAAGTTCCCATAATGCTATACATAGTCAATATCTTAGTAAGGGATTGCACTCGGATCAATGTTATTCAATAGGTGACTTCTCATTTGCAATTTTTTTCTCAGCTGAAATCGGTCTGAGAAAAAAATCTCAGCATGCTGCGATTTGCAGCGATTTTTGGATGAGACTCACCAATGCAAGTCAATGGGTGAGAGAAATAATCGGACAGCACTCGCACCATGCGAGTGCTGTCCGATTTATACGCACCGGTGTCCTTAGAAAAGCCGGCAATTCATCCCCGGCTACTGTAAAATCACACTGGCAGCTCACAAAACACTAGATATAATACATATATATATATGTCATTGTGACACATATATATATATATATATATATATATATATTATTTAGTTCATGCTGTTCTACATAGTATAATAGCCGTTAATTCAATTGTCGGCTTTTGTCGGCTTACAGACCCGACATGAAATGACACATGGTTTACATACAGTTAACCATGTCATTTCACATAGTTTGATATATGTTTTCACTAACAATGACATGAGTGTATGTGTGCAAAATTTCATACAGCTAGGGTTAATGAAAGGTGTAAATTCGTTGAAAAAAAATGTGTGGGCTTCCGCGCTATTTTCTCAACCAGACAGATAAAGCCAGCAAGTGGGGGCAGATAATAGCCTAGGGAGGGTGCATTTATTTTGTGCCCCCCTGGCTACTAACATCTCCCTCAAGCCACCCCAGAAAAGGCAAATTTATATATAGATGCGCCCTTTCTGTCACTTAGCCCACCTATTCCCATTGCCCTGTAGCGGTGGCTAATGGGTTAATAATGGGTTAAAGCCACCTTGCTATTGAAAGGTGACTTTAAGCCAGGTTAATAATTGAGAGTTGTCAGTTAGACAAATACCAATTATTAATCCTATTGTATGAAATAAAAATAAAACACACACACTTTAATTAAAAATCATTTTAATGAAATAATCACACAGTTTTTGACCATCTTTTATTTTACAGGTACTCCTTACGAAGCCCTTGTTCTCCTGTAATAAAAATAAAATAAAAAAGCAACATTATTCTTACCTATCCGGTGCTCTGTCAGGTCCCACGCTGTAATCCTTCACAAAGGGTTAACAGGCTTACAGCAAGCAGCGCAGCTAATGCTGGCAGCTCAGCTGTAAGCCCCTGAATGAATGAGTTCCTCTCCCGGCCGACAGGAGAGGAAGTGATTAGTGTGGGAAGCTTAATTGATTGCTTCCCAGGATAATCAGTTCAGGTCAGCCGGGGACACACCACAGCATCAGTGACGTCAGAGGGAGTCCCGGCTGACCTGAAGTGAACTGATTAGCCTGGGAAGCAATATATATATATATATATATATATATATATATATATATAATTATTTGCTTTTTGTGTACATTTTTTTTTACAATGTGATTTTTACATGAGTTTTTACATAGAGAGAACTGCTTTATTCAAAACGTCATGTTAAAATTGCATTGCATACAGATGGAAAACGGATGGTGCGATTAAAAATCGCATACAAATCGCATGACAATCGCATGACAATTGCATATATACGGACCGTTTTTTCCATCCAGAAAATGGACTGTTTTTTTTCTCGCAAATGGGTATGAGCCCTAACTCCGAACTCCTTAAAAAAAAATTATTCCTGCTATTCCATTTGATTGGGCTAAATCTCTAAGCCTTTAATATCTCCTCCACCTCCTCCAATACATTCTATATTACTCTTAGTTGTTTTCCTTCATGTAGAATTAACCTACAAGGAAAGAAAGGGTTTATTATTCCGATATTTATGTCCCATTGACTTGCATTGATTTCCGGTATCGGAATCAGCGATATCCGATACTTTTTGGGTATCGGTCCGATCCAATCCGATCCGATATTTCCCGATATCGGAAAGTATAGCTCAACACTAGCCAAGAGTGTGCAAAGCTGTCATCAAAGCAAAGGTGGCTACTTTGAAGAACCTAGAATATAGGGCATACTTTCAGTTGTTTCACACTTTTTTGTTAAGTATATAATTCCACATGTGTTAATTCATAGCTTTGATGCCTTCAGTGTGAATGTACAATTTTCATATTCATGAAAATACAGAAAAATCTTTGAATGAGAAAGTGTGTCCAAACTTTTGGTCTGTACTGTATGCATACATACACATGCGCATACATACACGCGCACACATGCGCATACACATATGTGGCATACAAACAAGCATACATGACCACATACGCATACACATGCGCCATCTTTGGACACTCAGGTTAGCAAAGATGGTGGCCGCATGACACATCACACTGCCCCACTGCAAGATTACAGGATTACGTCGGAGGGTAACTTGGTGGAAACTAATAGAGTGGATAATGAGGTGTTTCTGTCTAATTTGTATGTAATAAAACATTTCTCTGTGTATGTTTTATTTCTCCTTTAGTATTGCTAATGGCCGGCTGTCATACTGACGGCTGACATTAGCAACACGGCTTGATATCAGCTGCCAAAAAAAGCTGACATCAACCCCTTTATTACCCAGTCTGCCACTGCTACACGGCAGCTGGAAGAGCGAGGTAACTGCCTGTTTTGGCGTCTCTCATAGAGGCTCCAATTATGGGGCGGCTGCTGGCTTCAATTTTCAGCGTGGATGGACAAGAACGCTTGGGCCTCACCACGCTGAGATTTCCAGCCCCCAGCTGTCTGGGTTACCTTAGCTGGCAAAAGAAAATATGGCGAAGCCCATGCCAATTTTTTTTAGTTATTTATTTATATAACTAAAAAAAAAAAAAATAAGGCTTCACTGTATTTTACATTGTCAGCGAGGGTAACACCATGTAGCGGAGGTTGGCAGCCAGTAGCTGCTTGGTTTACCTGCGCTGGCAAGACAAAATACAGTGAAGCCCTACACATTTTTTATCAAAAAATTAAATAGATTGCCAGATTGACACATTATTATTAACCCCCCCCCCCCGCAGAAACAGGTTTTTAACTAAAAATACATTTACTTACATACATTGGGAGAGAGCACAGTGGGGGAAGGGGGGAGTGACAGCCACCACCCCCAGCGCCACAGAGCTGCCCCATCATGATGTCACAGCCCTGCCAATGCGATAGCATCTGGCCCACATCTAGTTATTCAATAAACACCCATCTACCCCATTTCTATACCACCTTCCTGTGATTCCTAAAAGTCTAAAGGACCCCCCTGGGAGACCCTTAATCTCAGAGATTAGAAGTCTATCCAGTGATTTATCTGAATATATTGATCTTATCATGCATCCACATATAAATAACCTTCTAAGTTTCTTGAGGGATTCCACCCAACTAATTGGGATTTTGAAAAACATGAGTGGAATCCATCCTTTCTTATTTATCACCTTGAATGTCACATCATTATACTCCAATATTCCCCATGATATTGGTTTAGCATATTTCAACAAGTTCATAATATCAGATGACAGACTATCCTCACTTCATAAACGGTTTATTTTGGAAGGTCTTTCTTTTATTCTCAACAATAATTTTTTTCATGTTATTAAAAGATTTTTTAACATCAAATGAGGGGCACAGCTATGGGGTCAAAGGTTGCACCCATATATGCTAACCATTTATTGTTTTTTTTTAGGCTATTCTTATAGCCATGGAACCACACATTAAAAGCATTATTTTCTATAAAAGATATATTGATGATGTCTTCATCATTTGGGATAACACCCTTAATGTTATTGATCTTTTTATTGAAGAACTAAATCTAAATGATTGGGGTCTATTCTTTTCTCCTAAAATAAGCAAATACTCTATTGATTTTTTGGATCTATCTCTTTTCATCTCTCATAAAAAAAATGTACAAACTTTTTTTAAAAAAAAGTTGATGCAAATAGTTACATCAATTTTCGGAGCGAAGCTTACTCCAAATGGTTTCTCAATATTTTCCCAATTAATTTCAGCAAACTTAACATTGTGCCTCTTTCCACAATAAGTAATTTAGACATTTAAGGATATTTCCTATTGAAGAAATTCCCCCACATTCTTGTAACAGGATTGAGCAACTAAACCGCAAGAAGATATATTAGATATACAAACTCAACACCCTTTCCCCGAATGGCCTCAATGAGATGACATACACTTTTTTGTAGAGCACCCCCTTTCACTTATGCTGTTTTATCCCTGATCTATTATGTGGTGTAAACCTCCCCTTTAGTTTTGTTATTGAGGAGCAAGATAGTTTCACTATGTTTATTATTTTATTGTTTTCCATAGATATAGATATATCATAACAGCGCCTTGTTCCTTTTCCTCTATTTCTATATCCACCAGATATATACAGTAGAGATGAGCGACTTTCCCATTTTTCGGGTTGAGTCGGGGTTTCGTGAAACCCGACTTTCTCAAAAGTCGAGTCAAACAAAGTCGGCCGACTAACGGAAATGGTCGGGTCGGAGTCGAAAATCCGACCCCAATGCAAGTCAATGGGGAATAAATTGCTCCTTTATCACAGTCAGGCAGCCTACTAATCAGATGTGATGCTCCACACAAGCAATTTGTACACTGTCACTGGCAGGCAGCTCTGCTATTCCACCAAATTAATTGCCCCCTTATCACAGGCAGGCAGCCTACTAATCAGATCTGATGCTCCACACAAGCAATTTCTACAGCCTCACTGGCAGGCGGCCTAAGAACCAGCGTTGCACACAGCAAAATCCTCCCCTCTCACTGCTCAGTCACTGTACAGCTAATCGCTATCAGCAGAAAGTAATTTTTTTTTTTAGGCCCTGCCTAACGCTTTCCCTGCTCAGACGCACCGCCAGCAGCCTTCCCATACACTGAGTTCGGCAGATGTAAAATGGCGGTCGGCGCTGAGGGATGTTATATGCACTGTGACGCCACTGAAAGCCAGCCAATCGCTGCAATGCCCTTCTCTAAGATGGTGCTGGCCGCTATGTCATCCCGTTGCCCACAGCCTGCGTCGTTGCTCATTGGCCAAGAAAAGGCGCTTAAAGTGTAGGGGAAAACCGACTCCAGCAAAATGGTCACCGAACACGTGACCGAAATCACTCCACGGTCGGGTTTCGTTTCATGAAACCCGACTTAGCCGAAAATTGGAGACTTTTGAAAATGAACGACCTGTTTCGCTCAACTCTAATATACACTACTTGATGGAATTTATCAGCTCCTCTTGTGCCCTTTTACTTCATTTCTTCAAAATTATTGTACTCGCGTGAGGTCATTTTTTGATTGTAGTTTCCCCTCATTATTCCCTGTGGGTGTTCCAGAGTCCATATGATGACTCTCATAGCTTTTCCAATTGGGCACTAACAGTTTAGCACAAAGATAACACAGGAAAAGTTTCCCATCGTCTCAGCCGTGCGAGAATCAGAGTTCACTGCAATACTCTGCTCTGCCCTCACTAGGGCAGAGCAATGCGCCTGCGCCGGAGCCGCGACTTGACGCAAAGAAGAGGACGCCTTCAATAGAAGATGGGAGGCGCCGGACTGGACCGTGACACCCATCGGACCGTACCGGACAGCAGACAACCCCTGGGTGAGTATAATATAACTCGTTTTTCTTCTCTTTCAGGTGACATTGGGGACTTATCTATAGCATTACAGAATGCTGTAGATAAGCCCCTGATGGTGGTGGTAGCATCTTATACTCGAAAAATTGGGTGACAGATTCCCTTTAAGGCATCCTCTTAGTGGCTCGCAAGCATGTATCTTGCACTTTGCTTACTTTAGACACCTGCTTGAATCCCCCTTTTTCTGGACACACATAAGTCCAAGCATATGTTTTTTATTGAGGACGGCAAGGCACAGTTTTATTTTTTTTGTTTCTTGGTAATTTCAGTTCATTGTTTTTTATCTGATGATGCATTAGTATTTTTAAAATAAGTGAGATGATTTTACACCTGAAGAATGCTGCAAAAGCTGAAACGCATTGTGTATATACTGTAGTTTGTCAGTTTGAATAAAAGATTTTTACCTGCAAGCAAACTGAAATTTCTGCACCTTGATTTCTCTCAGTGGCTAAGACAGTACCATTCAATGGTCCTCCTGTCTGAGATGTTTTTAGATTCATTTTATGCTTTTTATAATATGATGAACTCTGACATTATTACCATATATACTCATATATAAGCCGACCCCCCTAATTTTGCCACAAAAAAACTGGGAAAACTTATTGATTTGCGTATAAGCCTAGGTGAAAAATGATTATGCCCCCATATGATGCTCCACAGATTATGCCCCCATATGCTGCACAGATTATGCCCAATATGCTCCAGATTATGCCCAATATGCTTGAGATTATGCCCCCATATGCTCCAGATTATGCCCACATATATTCCATAGATTATGGCCCCGTATGATCCACAGATTATGCCCATATGCTCCAGATTATGCCACAATATTCCATAGATTATGGCCCTATGATCCACAATTATGCCCATATGCTCCAGATTATGCCCCATATGTCCACAGCATATACCCCCATATGCTCCATATTATGCCCCCATATGTTCCACAGCTTATGCCCCCATATGCTCCATATTATGCCCCATATGTTCCACATCTTAAGCCCCCATATGCTCCATATTATGTCCCCATATGCTCCAGATTATGCTCCATATGTTCCACAGCTTATGCCCCCATATGCTCCAGATTATGCCCCCATATGCTCCATATTATGCCCCATATGTTCCACAGCTTATGCCCCCATATGCTCCAGATTATGCCCCCATATGCTCCATATTATGCCCCCATATGCTCCATATTATGCCCCCATATGCTCCAGATTATGCCCCATATGTTCCACAGCTTATGCCCCCATATGCTTCAGATTATGCCCCCATATGCTCCATATTATGCCCCCATATGCTGCACAATTATGCCCCATATGCTGCTGCTGCAAAAAAAAATTACATACTCACCTCTCGTCGCTGGGGGCCAGGTGCCGGTGTCCTGAGCAGGCGGGGACACCGGCGCACTATGGGGGACAGGTGCCGGTGTCACCGCTCACTCAGGACCCCGGCACCTGAGATATTTACCTGTCCTCTCTGCACCGCTGCACGCTGCGTCCTCGTCAGACTCCTCTGGCTGTGAATGATCTGGCAGGGGGCGCGACGCTCACTAACGACGTCATCGCGCCCTCTGCCTGATCATTCACAGCCAGAGGAGTCAGACGAGAACGCAACGGTGGAACGGGACAGGTAAATATCGCTGTACTCATCCCTCCGCCGGCGCGTCTCTGCAGCCTCTCTTCTTCTCCCGGCGCTCTCTGCAGCGCTTCCTTCCTACAGCGGTCACATGGTACCGCTCATTAAAGTCATGAATATGTGCATATTCATGACTTTAATGAGCGGTACCATGTGACCGCTGCAGGAAGGAGCCGGAGATCGTGGGAGAAGCAGGGGGGCTGCAGAGACCAAGCTAGCGGAGAGGTCAGTATAATCCGACACCCCCGCTCCCCCTCCCCGGCCGACCCCCGTATATGACCCGCATATAAGCCGAGAGGGGGACTTTCAGCTCTAAAAAATGGGCTGAAAATCTCGGCTTATACACGAGTATATACGGTATATGCCTGGTCCGGTGGGTTTTTTCTAAAGAAAGACCACATATTAATAAGATCATTTACTACAAGGATCCACTAGGTTTTTGTGGTGATAAAGAGGTCTTGTGTTGTCCTCGAATCGCGTTGACTCTGTAAACCTGCTAAAGCAAAGTTTTCAAGGAAAATATTCGTTGGATATATTTATCAGCAGCGCATCCAGTAACACTTCACCTGGATATGGTATTTATCTAAGTCCTTTGGACTGGTATCCTGCAGCAGCTGATTTATGCATTTGATACATGTTGCTTAGTTGCAACACCACCAGGTGGGCAGATTCATGTTGGTTTCTGTGTTTGCTTTTATATTTAAAACCCAATTATGCGCTCTTCCATTCCCCAGTTTTCCCAACTGGTATAATTGAAAGCAGTCGTAAGCTGAAGGGTGTGTGAATGTGCTAGAAATGGTTTCTGAGCAGAGGCTCCCTCTGGTGGTTACAGACAGTACTGAACCTTCCAGCGAGGAATGGCAATCTGGGATTGCTGACTGGACTGATATAAGGGAGGTTCCCTCCCATGATGGCTGCCGGTGATCAATTGTTCTTGTCTCAATTGTGTACCTGGTTCATTTGGAAGTTTGCTGGAGTCTTGCCTACGTCTGTTGCTTTCAGATAAGATATTTTTGCTTTTCTTTTTGTGCTTGCTTTTTGCATTGTTTTCTGCACTTTTGGAGTTCAGCCAGGTCCCTTCCTGGGGCCTGTGCTCCTCTCAGTTTATCTGTAGCCACTGTTATTTGTTCATTTGCTTTTTCCTGTTTCTTCAGTGGCTGCGGCTTGGTTTTGTTACACCAGAGATCTGATTTAGGTGGTGGAGATCGTGTGATCTCAGGTTTTTTGCAATCAGAAGTGTTGGTATTTTTAGGGGGTTTTTTTTGGATTGCAGTCAGAATTCTTTCCTGTACTTTTCTGTCTAGACAGATTGGGCCCCAGCGTTTGCTCATTCTATTTTCTAAAATACCAAAACAGTACTCGCGCTTTGAATCAAACACACTCACAATACTGATCGCAACACATACCTGGAATATTCAGAAGGTTTGTAGACAGATGTTTGAATGATGAATCAGTAGTTTTTGTGTTATGGTGAGCACATGTGTATTGAACCTCTAGGTGCAAGAAAAAAGATAAAAGATAAAATCAGTCCACATAAATTGCGAGAAATAAACTAAGTAACTTTACATAAAATAAGAAAGGACCCAGACCACACCTGTGCGTCCTTAAAAATGTGCCTTTTTTGGAAAAAACCTTTGGGGGATAGGAAATCCCAATAACTCAATATTTGGAGAGAATCAAAAATGTGCAAAAAAATGCCTTTAAAATATTACAACATATGGTGCATAGAGTAAAAAGTCATATATATATAATTAAGGTGCCGACTGTGCAATATTACAGTGCATACTTCATAGCGGAAAACGGATTTATATATATACACCCATATTTGTATACAACAACGTGAAGTGATGAATAAGAGAAAATCCTGGTACTCATATGGGACAAATGGAAGGGTGACCGGTGATATTCAGAGAAATCCACTAGCGGTACCTTGTAAATCGAATATTAGTGTACTAGTATCCTGACTGGAGCAAAAAGAGAGATGATACTTAGCTTGGAACGGGCTCCAAATAGATCCAATGTTCATAGAAAAGAGGAGAAGACGAGGGGTCCTGGAGAGCTGCCCCGGCCGGTGGCAAGCTCTCCTCCACACTAGCGCTGCTGCGCAGCTGCACTCCAGAGAGCGTCGGAAGGACCCAGGTGCAGGTGCCGCTCCTGCACGGGTTCTCCCTCCCAGACGCGCTGCCTTGCGATCGTACACTGGGGAGCTTGTTCTGTGTCCGGACTCCGACACGTGATGCGGTCACGTGATGTGCTGATTCAAACTACGGTGTGCAGAGAGAGCCACAATACCATCCAACGCGTTTCGGAGAGCTGACGGCCTCCTTCATCAGGGATGGCTCTGTCTGCACTTGGCTCATATATTTATATGCTCAGTCCATATATCTTAATTGAAAGCAAATAGTTCTATGTCATTATTTAAACCTCTGGGTTTTAAAGTTTCCAGTTCAAAGATCCATCTTGTTTCCTCCCTAGACATCTGTTTAACAAAGTCCCCTTTACGCCAGTCTTTATTGACTACTTTAATTCCAGTGACTTTTATATCTTTAAAAGATCCTTTATGTGCCAATTTAAAATGTCTGGATAGGGGATGTGTATCCACATTATTCCTTATATTGCGTAAATGTTCCCCAATTCGTCTACATAAGGGACGTATTGTACGTCCAACATACATCTTTTTACATGGACATTCAATAACATAAATCACTCCAGTTGTCCTACAAGTTATGAAGTCCATAATTTCAAATTCTTTACCGCTTTGAGAGATAACAATTTGTTGTTTAGTGAGTTGCAATGTCCTGCACATTTTACATTTTTTGCAGGGATAAAAACCTTTCATAGTTGTTTTGAAGGGGCCGACACACGTATTATTATTCAAAGTCTTTTCAAAATTACGTACTGTTGGTGCAATTAGATAATTAAGATTTTTAGCTTTTCTAAAGATAAAGCTGGGATTTTCCGTAATTTTATCTCCAATGACTTTATCATCTCTCAAAAGTCCCCAATGTTTGGAAACGATTTTTTTAAAAAGATGTACCTTAGAATTGTATTGTATTATTAGAGGGACAGATATTACATCTGAAGGTTCAGATAAAGGGTCCTTCTTAGGTTTAGTACTATATAGAATTTCCTCCCTGGGAGTGTTTTTAACGTTTTCTTTGATGCTGGATAGAAATTCTTCTTTGTAGCCTTTGTTCAAAAATTTACTAATAAGTGTGTCGGCTTCCTTCACATAATCCGCTGTATTGGAACAATTGCGGTGCAATCTTAGAAATTGGCTACGTGGAACATTTAATAGCCATTTTGGAAGGTGACAACTGTTGGTAGCAATATAACTATTAGAATCCGTAGGTTTCATATAGGTGCATGTTTCAATAACCCCTTCTTTAATGGAAATATCCAGATCCAGCATCAAAGAAAACGTTAAAAACACTCCCAGGGAGGAAATTCTATATAGTACTAAACCTAAGAAGGACCCTTTATCTGAACCTTCAGATGTAATATCTGTCCCTCTAATAATACAATACAATTCTAAGGTACATCTTTTTAAAAAAATCGTTTCCAAACATTGGGGACTTTTGAGAGATGATAAAGTCATTGGAGATAAAATTACGGAAAATCCCAGCTTTATCTTTAGAAAAGCTAAAAATCTTAATTATCTAATTGCACCAACAGTACGTAATTTTGAAAAGACTTTGAATAATAATACGTGTGTCGGCCCCTTCAAAACAACTATGAAAGGTTTTTATCCCTGCAAAAAATGTAAAATGTGCAGGACATTGCAACTCACTAAACAACAAATTGTTATCTCTCAAAGCGGTAAAGAATTTGAAATTATGGACTTCATAACTTGTAGGACAACTGGAGTGATTTATGTTATTGAATGTCCATGTAAAAAGATGTATGTTGGACGTACAATACGTCCCTTATGTAGACGAATTGGGGAACATTTACGCAATATAAGGAATAATGTGGATACACATCCCCTATCCAGACATTTTAAATTGGCACATAAAGGATCTTTTAAAGATATAAAAGTCACTGGAATTAAAGTAGTCAATAAAGACTGGCGTAAAGGGGACTTTGTTAAACAGATGTCTAGGGAGGAAACAAGATGGATCTTTGAACTGGAAACTTTAAAACCCAGAGGTTTAAATAATGACATAGAACTATTTGCTTTCAATTAAGATATATGGACTGAGCATATAAATATATGAGCCAAGTGCAGACAGAGCCATCCCTGATGAAGGAGGCCGTCAGCTCTCCGAAACGCGTTGGATGGTTTGTGGCTCTCTCTGCACACCGTAGTTTGAATCAGCACATCACGTGACCGCATCACGTGTCGGAGTCCGGACACAGAACAAGCTCCCCAGTGTACGATCGCAAGGCAGCGCGTCTGGGAGGGAGAACCCGTGCAGGAGCGGCACCTGCACCTGGGTCCTTCCGACGCTCTCTGGAGTGCAGCTGCGCAGCAGCGCTAGTGTGGAGGAGAGCTTGCCACCGGCCGGGGCAGCTCTCCAGGACCCCTCGTCTTCTCCTCTTTTCTATGAACATTGGATCTATTTGGAGCCCGTTCCAAGCTAAGTATCATCTCTCTTTTTGCTCCAGTCAGGATACTAGTACACATAATATTCGATTTACAAGGTACCGCTAGTGGATTTCTCTGAATATCACCGGTCACCCTTCCATTTGTCCCATATGAGTACCAGGATTTTCTCTTATTCATCACTTCACGTTGTTGTATACAAATATGGGTGTATATATATAAATCCGTTTTCCGCTATGAAGTATGCACTGTAATATTGCACAGTCGGCACCTTAATTATATATATATGACTTTTTACTCTATGCACCATATGTTGTAATATTTTAAAGGCATTTTTTTGCACATTTTTGATTCTCTCCAAATATTGAGTTATTGGGATTTCCTATCCCCCAAAGGTTTTTTCCAAAAAAGGCACATTTTTAAGGACGCACAGGTGTGGTCTGGGTCCTTTCTTATTTTATGTAAAGTTACTTAGTTTATTTCTCGCAATTTATGTGGACTGATTTTATCTTTTATCTTTTTTCTTGCACCTAGAGGTTCAATACACATGTGCTCACCATAACACAAAAACTACTGATTCATCATTCAAACATCTGTCTACAAACCTTCTGAATATTCCAGGTATGTGTTGCGATCAGTATTGTGAGTGTGTTTGATTCAAAGCGCGAGTACTGTTTTGGTATTTTTTTATTATCCCCCCCTTTTTTCTCCTTGTGGTAGGAGTTTTGTACTTGCAGCAGGATCCAGCACTTATATACTTGCGCCGCTACATCTATTTTATTCATTCTATTTTCTGTCTGTGTCCGTGCTTTCTTCTTGTCTAACCGCCATTACATGTTTGGGGGCTTCCTATTTTCTTTGGGGATCTGCTCCGGGGCAGATAGCTTTCATCTTTCTGCCTTTAGGTGTAGTTATCTCTCAGGCTGTGACAAGGCGTCTAGGATCAACGTAGGAACGCTCCACGGCTACCTCTAGTTGTGTGGTTAGTTCAAGTTACTGCAATCCAATAGGTTCCAGCCTCTCTGGTGTATTACCGTTTTTGCTATTTCTCCTCAGCTACCTAAACATAACAGAAGGGATTAGTACTTTCTCATCAGCTGATGCCTGTGACTGGCGGTAAATGTTTCTCACAGCCTTTGGTTCAAGCAGTTATCTGACAGCATGGAACCACACCTCTCTGACAGGCGGTAATAATCTTACCTCTGATCATAGCAGCGGGTGTTTCTCGCTCTGTCATGTAGATGACAGCTTGGGATACACCAGATGTTTAAGGTGTCAAACATGAACAGTAACACGAACTTCCTGGAGAAGTGTGTGTTTGGGGTCCATTCCTCAACACTAGGTGTTCAGTATGGACCCAAAACTTAACTGCTTGGGTTTGTCCATCTCTATTGCAGACTATACACTCAGAGCCTGTTTTCAAAGTACTCCCGCAGAGAGAGGTGAAGAATACACACACAAGAGTTTTTTTGCAGAGTACCCCACCGAGACGGATGCAGAGTGCACACAAAGGCCTTTTTTGCAGAGTACTCACACAGAGATGGGTGCAAAGTACACATACAAAGGCTTTTTTGCAAAATACACCCACAGAGAAAGGGGCAAAATACACACAGAGCTTGATTTCAAAGTACTCTAACAGAGATGGATGCATAGTACAAACACAGAAGCTTTTTTGTTGAATACTCCCGCAGATGCTTTATTGCAGAGTACACAGAGCCTGTTTTCCAAAGTACGCACACAGAACCTAACCCCGTTCCTCATTTGAGCTGCATCCTGTCTCTATTGTAATCAGAGAAAAATGATCCAGCAGTTGTACAGGACGAGTCATGTGGTGTGCTGTGCAATCACAGCCATGCCAATAGTTGGCATGGGTGTGATATCTCCAGAAGTGCATATAGCCTAAATTTTTTGGATAGGCTCAGCTAGGGGTCATAACACTGAGCATAGTAAGCTGTGAAGCCCTACTACTGTGTGTGGGGGATTGTGAAGAGACCAGATTATATCTTAATTACCCAGACAACCATGTTTAGCAATCCAAGAAGAATTGACTTTTTATCTGTATGTTGGCTTTTGGATTTAAGTGTTTATTTCTAGTAGGTCAAGAAAACAGACTTTTGTTTGTGCAATCCTGTGATAGTGAATTGTAAGATGATATTTCATATAACACAGTGTGGGCTTATCTTTAATGATTATTGATGTTTGCTGATTTACTAATTGTGCATAGTATTACGGATCCAGTTTGTTGACTTCAAAAGCAGAGAGGAAAAGACTGTGTAAATAGATTGAATGGTCAAGAAGTGCTACTTGATCGTATCATTTTTGTTTACTTTAGGGCTCATACTCACTTGCGAGAGACTCGCACGATTCTCATGCTAGTTTCTTGCATGAAAACCTGACAATGCCGAAGGCACTCAAACCGGAGCATGTGGCTGCATGTATTTCTATGCAGCTGAGCGCTCAGGTCCGAGTGAGTGAGTATGAGCCCTTATATTGAAACTGGACTGAAGGACACTGGGTAAATCTAAAAATAGGTTACATGCCTCTATATAATTAGACTCTGAGACAGATAGACTAAGAGAGAGTGACACAGCCAGACATTATACATGAACATCCAGAAAACCAGAGGCAAGACAGCTGCCAATTCATCATGGCACCATCACAAGGGACAAAGATCTATCATTCTATAGGAAACAACCTATGGGTTTTTGGCTCTGGTTGGAAAGATACACATCTGCTCCATTGACCATTGCTGAACCATGGATACTTTTGGAGAAAGCCAGGATTGGGACCCACTGGTCGCCTGGGTCCATGGAGATATTTGGATTTGCCAGGTGTTGACTCTCGTGTCAACTAGTTTTGGACCTTGTATAGACTCTATGGACTGTCATCTCACTGCACTTGTCGTTACCTCCTCTGTGTCTGTGTGTACCACAGGTGGGGTAGTGACCCTGGGAGCTCTGTCGTAACATCTGCGGGTCATTGGAAGGGTGAGACTCTAATGTGCTCCATCTTGGGTACTGTGCTGGGACTATTCTATGTGTTACTTGCCAGTTTTGTGGTTCAATAAAGCATTGCCACACTGTTTTACCTTTCACCCTGTGTTGTCTGAGTAGTGTTATGCCCACGTTAACGGGAGAGCGGGCGTTAGATGGGATGATCCTGTGTCCATATGGTTCTGGCTATCGGACTTGGGCTCCCACTGACCCCACGTTTCCCCACAGGGATGTGAGGCCTTTTACCACTGTGAAGGCAACATCATAAGGAGACACAATGGTGAATCATTATTACTATAGTGATATAATTACAGGTGTATTACTATTTTAGGCATCACATCTTATGTGGTGTACTTAATTATTTGTACTAAATTAAATGTCCAACTAGGTGTCTGAATTTAGGTGAGACAGGGCAAAAGCTTAAAATTAGGATGAATTCTCACCGCCATAATAAGAGAAAAAAAAATGGACCTACCAGTGACCAAACATTTTTGTATCCCTGATCACAGCACCATGTACATGAGATTACTGGTATTAAAAGGTAACTTTGAGTATCAGACAGACAGAAAGGTTTGGGAGTATAAACCCATGACGACCTTTGACACAATCAGTGCAGGAATGAATGTGTCGCATGGATTTATGTCTTTTTACATCAATTAAGGAACTTGCTCCTCTGACCTTGTGGGGGCAAAACAACACAGAACCAGACCCCAATCAGAGGACAATAAAACTTTCACACTCCTTATCTATGAACTGTTCCAATATTTATGTTCATCCCTATCTCCCATAATGACAGTTCTGCTTTACATCACTTGTCTTATCTATTGCATTGTTTCTGTGCTGTGTTGCGTATAAATATGTGATTCTTCAGATTTTGTATTAGTCTTTGCCTGATGAAGAGACCTGAGTAGTCTCGATACCTGCAATGTGTTACCATCTTCATCTTTTCATTTAGCCATTAAAAGGCATCAACCACTGAGGACTCTCAATTCTAAATATCTTCATATGAAGAAGTACAGAATAAACAGCAGAAAAAAAAACATCAACACTCACCTACCCAGATCTCAGAACAAATGCACTGCAGGGTGCAGCTAGCCCATAAAGCAAGATGTTAGCAGCACAGGTGCAAAACACCAGATGAAACAGCCACTCTCCACCTACCCATATAGGGAGAGGGTGACTGCCCAGTATACAATTGCACAATAAAATACATTTTGCAGGGACGCGTTATGGATGGAAGAAGTCGTTATGGCGGTCTGGGGCAAATGAAAAAGAAAGTAAATGAATATGAGAATTGAGAATGTCGTTGGTGTGTACAAGTGCAGTGCACATATATGATCTGCAGATAACTCTTGTTGAGCTGATATCATCACTTTATAGCCAATGTATGATGGTAACATTAATTATTAATAAATAATAGCATTTTTTATTTGTAAAATTCCTATTGCTGATTATTTCTGGCAATAAAAATTGTTTTAATAACAAAATGGCTACGAATAGTTGGTTTCATAAGTTTTCCTTATTACTTTACCTTATCTGGTCGAGTCTCTCTTTTTTCATGTAAAATTGCAATGGCTTCACTAGAATACATGAGCTTGATGGAGACCATGGTCTCACCAGGCCATTGAAGAATGAAGGAAGCAATGTAGGATCCATTGTGATTGTCTGTCACAAATCCACTAACTCCAGCTTTCAGACCTGGGGAATGAAGCTTTGCATGGAAAAAATCTCCACCATAGTTCTTTGCTAGACCTTTATGGTCTTTGGCTATGATAAACACCTCCAAATGTTCTCCCACAACATAGGTAGAGCGGGGATGGAGTAAGGAAAATGTAGAATTTTGTGGGTGAGTTGAACACTCCAAAGTGGTGTTGTCCGGAGGTAGGGGCCATTCTGTCAGCTTCAGAAGAGTATGAAGTTCCTCATCAAGTTGGGTTTTCCTGGAGAATGTGGTAGATGTTGATGCAGTTACCTGAATGTGAACTTTTGTAGAGTTTTCTTTCCATATGAATCTGTAAATAAACTTGAAAAGAGATAATATTGTGAAATGAAGAGGTTAACACATCACTACAGATAAAACTTTCATACACTCAAACTTCTAATTAGTTATCAGAATCTAGGTTATAAGCACAGTTAGTATACATCTCCTTGTGTTGGTTTCACGATATCCTGCTGAAGGTTCATAGTGGAGGAAAATAGTATTAGTCTCTGACCATAATGTGATAAAGTCGTATGTTCAAATTTTTAAAATGTGTGTCTGCAAGCTGCATTTGACTGGACTTTTTCATAACTAGAGATTAGTCAATCAATTCTAGACAAAATTAATTTGAATTGGATTTCAGCCAATGGCCACAATTTAGCTTTATTCTCTTTAAGTATGGATAGAGATTAAACAAAATTGTAGAAAAACATTATACAGTAATCCTTCCAGCCCTCACATGATCTGGCATTTCAGCACTCTTCCAAGTTATCAGCTAGTTCACATCCTACCTCTCACTCTGGAATTCCTTTCTGTCTTCACTATTCGGCACATTTGGCACTTACTGGGACTCAAATGATGTCATTATGGACCTCAAGATGGTCAGCGAAGAGTTAAGGAGACTGAAGATGGAAGAAAATACTGGTAGTGTAGAGCGGAAGTCTGCCATCAGAAGATCTGGAACAAAGCTGCAGCACTGGAACACGTGAAGACTGAGGTGAGAATAATATTTTTTATTTTAAAACCCCTCCATTTATTATGCCCTGGAATCTAAGAGACCTCAAGCATAAAGCAATGTTTGCACGAGGAAAATCAATTTTTGTTGAATAAATAATTCAAATACATTTTCTGTCCAAATTTGTGCCAAATTCTACTCATAGCCCAATACATTGTGTTCTATATAAGGTTGAAAAAAAATGTGATCTAGAGCCTAAAGCAAGGACTCTGGGTTCTTTGTATTCCTGAAGGCTCCACTACACCATTATGCCTTCAACATGGTACACTAAAGCTTTGCAATGTAGTTTAGTTAGAGAACAGTTCAATTATTGAACTAATAAGAATTAAAGCAGTGATTACAATTGTTGTCAATCTTGGATATTCAGGCTGCATTCCTTTTTCAGCTCATAAGTAACCACCTATTGTAATAGTCAACGTCAAGGAACCTAAAGAGAGATAAGTGAGCACTAAAATGCTTGGATGCTCATTACTTAAACCGAGCAATTCCTAATGCTCGGGTGCTCGTTTCGAGTAACGATTATAATGGAAGTCATTGGGAAATCCAAGCATTTTTCCGGCAGACCCCACAAGGAGGTTTAAGGGGGCAATGAAAATGTTGAAAATAATGGAAAAAATGCTGAATGAAAGGGGAACAGCATGAAAGACCCCTGGATGCCTCTCTGACTCACAAATCGCTGACGAGAACAATAGTGTCACACTTTTACTCCACTTAAAGGACTGGCAATAAAACATTCACAATCGGGAAGTTTACAGGAAAAAAAATGTTAAGATTAAGAAACATTTTTTTCTGTATAATAACTAAAATATAAGGCAAAGTTTAAAAAGGATGTAAAAATAATAATTTAACTAAACCAAAATAGAATTTTTTATTAAAAGTAGTAAACTTAAATATAATTTATGAAGGAAGCAAGATGTGGCAAAAATTGAGGACTCATAGGGTCTCAGATATACCCTGAATTAGGCCAGGGTCACACATGTGAGAAACTCGCACGATTCTCATGTGAGTCTCTGCATCAACACCCAGTACTGCCACTGGCACTAGGATCGGAGCGTGCGGCTGCATATATTTCTATGGAGCCCACGCTCCGGTCAGAGTGCCGGCGGCAGTGCTGGGTGTTGATGCAAGAGACTCGGACGAGAATCGTGCGAGTTTCTCGCGTGTATGACCCCGGCCTTAGACATAAAGTAGGACCTCATACACATTCTGTATATTCTGCTGAGTCTGCCAAACATTACAAGTAGGGTCATCCCTACAACATTGAAGGCACCAACCAATGCTCCAAGGCACCATAAACAACCAATGCTCTTTTCTGGCCAAGATCAATGTAACGTGAGGGTCATGGGAAAGTCAGCGGTACAAAAAGTCTGCCATATGTGCCAAGGTTACTAAAACCAACTCTTCCCTGTCTCCACCATCATGACTATTCTCCATCTCCTCCTCCTCTAACTCTTCCTTTTCCCAATCTCCTTTTCAGCACATCTATATAGGAGAGACAGGACAAGTCTTGTGTGGGTTATACTAGCAGCCAGTTCCTACTTCTCCTCTTCCTGAGCCTCTATACCTCATTGTAACCCAATCTATGCTGAGCAGATAAGATGAGTGTGGTTAAATGGGGTCAGTGAGTGCTCTTGTCCGCTGGCCCGGCTGCCTTTAGCAAGACTGCGTGGACCAGGGCTCATACCGCTGAACGCCCGCTATATCTTCCCGTGGGTAATACACTACACAGACAACACAGGGTTAGGGTAAAACAGTGTGGCAATAGTTTATTGAACCACAACACCCAATAGCAATCAGAACAATCCCAGCAATTACCCCCAAGAGGGTGCACATTACAAGGTCTCACCATTCCACTGACTCACCGGGATAATGGCAGATGCTACATCAGAGCTCCCAGGGTCGCTATTCCACTTGTGATATAGACACAGAGAAGGGATATCAACAAGTGTAGGAAGATGACCGAGACCTTCAGTTGTCTGGGAAATGAAGATACAATCTGGTTTCTTCACATTGCTCCCCCATCTTAATTAACCAGACCTGATAGGATTCCCATCACAGAGTTTCCTCAGAGCATATTCGATGTCCTCCTTACAAAAATAAACTCCACAGAGTACCAACTTGCATCCATTGGGTCCATGGATGGCTTCCATAGTTCCTGGTTCCTGGATTTAATTCATTTCAATCCATTGAAGCTGGAACATCTCCTGTAGTTTCCATTTCTTGTGGTCATATATCCACTCTGGTCTTGGTGGGGTTAGACATAGTAGCATCTGAAACCTGCTGTGTATGCCTCATCACTGGTCTGCTGAGCCTGTCTGTGTACCTCCCTGGTTGTGGAGCCCTGGACGGTGTGTGAGAACACCAGTCCCCTGCAGCTCCCTCAGTTCTGCGGTCTGAGTATTTTCTAACTGCTGCAACCAATTGTGGAGAAACGTGGTCAGTGGGTGCTCTCGTCCGCTGGCCTGGCTGCCTTTAGCAAGACTGCATGGATCAGGGCTCATACCACTGAACAACCGCTATGTCTCACCATGGGTAATACACTACGCAGACAACACAGGGTTAGGGGAAAACAGTTTGGCAATACTAAATTGAACCACAACACCTAATAGCAAACAGAAAAATCCCAGCAATTACCCCCAATATGGTGCACATTACAGGGTCTCAGCTTTCCGCTGACTCGCTAAGATAATTGGAGATGTTACGTCAGAGCTCCCAGGGTCGCTATTCCACCTGTGATACACACACAGAGAAGAGATATCGACAAGCATAGGGAGATGACCGAAAACAGTCCATAGAGTCCATACAAGGTCCAAAGCCAGTTGACATGACGTCAGAGCTCCCAGGGTCACTATTCCACTTGTGATACACACAGAGTAGAGATATTGACAAGCACAGTGTTAGGCACCGGGCGACGGCGGAATCTGAACCTGGATCCGAGGTCTCCCATTCAGACGCGGCCGAGGCAGATGCTGCTCAGCTACACCGTCGATCCCAACGCCTGGTTAATACCCGAGAGGCACAAATAGTTACTCGAGTCTTTGTTCATACTAGCCTTAAACCTAGGTTACGGAACAAGAAAAGGCTGTTGCAAGCCTAAATCCAGAAATGTCTGCACTGAGCATGTCCGTAACATGGCGAGCCATGATTGGTGCTTAGTGTCAGCTGATCCTCTGACCTGGCATCGCCTGATTGGTCACGGATGACGTCATTGGTGATGCGATTGACGAGATGGCTGTGGGAGGAGCTTAACCCTTAAATAGCTTGTCTGTCCGTGGCGCGGTGCGGTCAGATCATCCTAAAATAGGCAGTGCTCATGTGTGGACATACCAGAATCTGGGCTCCACGTGCTCCCTAGCTTTGCTCTCCTGTACCTTGCCAGAGTACGCTCGGCTTATTAGGTCAGGACCTTCAGGCAGGTTCAGCTTATGCCAGGCATGTAGCCAATGTGCGCAGTCTAGCTACGACTAGAGGGTAGCCATACACCCTGAGCAATATACAAGAAAATCAACCGCACTCAATGTTTCATGCGAAAAATAAATATCCATTTATTTATATGTACATACACCACAAAAATTAGTAGATATGTGGTATGGAACAGTGACGGATACTATTGTCGGAGTTAACGTTTCGACCAAGAATGGTCTTTTTCAAAACTCGCTTATTAGTGGAGAAAAAGAGAGTTGCAGAGGGCAGGTTCCGTGCACACTAAAGATAACAGCGATCATGGTTTATCCGTCCAGTGGGCACTGTTCCATACCACATATCTACTAATTTTTGTGGTGTATGCACATATAAATAAATGGATATTTCTTTTTGCATGAAACATTGAGTGCGGTTGATTTTCTTGTATATTGGACATACCGTTCAACCAGCGCCAACTACTAGATAAACAGTGTGCACATCATTTTGCTTATAACTATACACCCTGAGCAGACGGCGGGGCACGTAACCTGGGCATCACCTCCCAGTTGAACAGAGAAGCTTGCTCAATCCGGTCTCACACTGGCTGACAGCACGCGGGCATCGCCACCAGCTGAATATTGAAACTGTGCCGTCCGGACATAACCCGGTTGGCAGCACGCGGACATCTTCACCAGCTGAATATTGAAGCTGCGCCGTCCTGACATAAACCGGTTGATAGCACGCGGGCATCGCCATCAGCTGAATATGTGAAGTTGCTCAGTCCGGTCTCACACCGGCTGACAGCACGTACGCCTGGCGTTAGTCGCACGCACTTCCTAGTGGCTGGCACGTAGCTTCTGTGTAGTCAAACAGGGCTACGTCTATACCAGCTTGCAGCACATAGTGCTAACCTAATTTCTGGCAAGTGGCTTCTGTGCCATTAACAGGGCTACATCTATGCCAGTTGATAGCACATCTCTCGTGACGCTAATGGATATAGTGCCAATTCCACATCTCTCTCCTTGTGTGAAGTAACGCAGGCGAGATCTAATATAATCCTTTAGTTGTCAGTTTGACCCTCATGCTATAGGGGTGTCTATAAACTGCAGCAGTGTCTATAAACTGCATCATGGACCCCGTGTTCAGTTGCAATCCATTATATATTAAAGTTGTTGCAACCAACCGCATAACAGTATCTGACCGCCAGGGTCTAGCCGATCATGGCTGATGACCAGCAGCTGCAGCGTTACGTTCAGCAACTAGGGGCCAGAATTAGGTCTCTGGAGCAGGCCACTCCAGTTGATCTCACTGCAGTAGCTACTCAGGCGGCCGCACAAGCAGCAAATTTCGTAAGCTCTGCTGCTATGCAAGCTAAAGTGTCATTACCGCATTTTGCTCTGCCGGAAAAATTTTCTGGGGACAGTAAATACTGCAGAGGATTCATTAATCAATGCTCCATTAAGCTAGAGATGATGGAGGCATGGTTCTCCTCCGAAAGGGCTAGAGTGGGTTTTGTTATCTTACTACTTACCCGCAAGGCCTTGGAGTGCGCTTGTCCTCTGTGGGAGCGGAGTGACCCGGTAGTGGCCAATGTGGGTCTTTTCCTTAGAACCCTAAAAAGTGTGTTCCTTGGTCCTCAGGTCACACATGATACAGCTCTTAAGCTACTTACATTAGTGCAGGGTTCGACCACCGCCAGTCATTATGCCGTCCTGTTCAGGAAATTAGCGGCTGAACTGGATTGGTCTGAACCATCGCTAATACTGGTGTTCTGGAAGGGTTTGTGTAAGGTTCTATGTATATATTCCTGAAACTCAGTTTGTTCGTCAGCCATTTTACTTTCTGTCTTGCTGCAGCTATCTTGCCCTCAGTCAAAATAGAGTTTCCAGCTTGCATGTTCCCGCCCTGATTCTCTCCTTTGCTTCTTAAGCAGCCACAGCTGAGCAATCAGTGCTTCAGAATCTAGCCTGCAGTGAACCTGTGACTTGACTCCTGTAAGCCTTGGACCTTGTACTCCAGCTATTCCTACTAAGGAACTCTGAAGCACTTGTGGACTCTGAACCCTGCTCTTTGAAAGACCCACATTTGCATGGACTTACGGTAACAGAGAAGAAGATCCTGAATCTGTATTGGAGAGTGATTGCTGAGCTTGGATTACTCTGGCCTGCTGTGTCTCCTGTTTCTGTGTCTGCAAACTGTGTGACTATTTCTGCCAACTTGTATGAAGTAATACAGGACTTTTCTATATCAAACCTGTGACTCCTGTGTTTTCATCGCACCCAAGCACAAGACGCTATATGAACTGTACTACATACATTACAAGATTCTGAAGCCAAAACCTTAGTGTCTGCTGGGTCTGGAAGGCTGTGTCTGCTGTACTGTGGATATCAGACGTCCGGTTGTACTTTCTGTGATGACAGTGGTTGTGACTTCTCACAACCATTCCAGGTGAGCAATTCCCTTAAGTTTTTTCTTTTTGCAGTGTTACCACAGGTAAACACTATTGTTTTTTTTTTTTCCTTTCTTTCTCTTTTTTGTCTGCTGTAACTCTGGATATCAGATGTCTGGTTGAAACTTTCTGTGATGATAGTGGTTGTGACTTCTCACAACCATTCCAGGTGAGCAGTTCCCTTAATTTTTTTTTTCTCTCTGCAGTGTTGCCACAGGTGAACACTATTGTTTTTTTTTTTCTCTCCTCTTCTTCCAGTAATCCTGTCTTAAAAGATCTGGAAAATGGAGGCCCGCATAAAGGAACTTTGCGGAGTGACTGATAATATCCTTGCAGATTTGCAGAATATAAAGACCCGTTTTACAAATCTACAGGACCTCAATAATCACAATTTGCAAGTGGTTGGACAGACTACCCAGGATTTGCGAGCCAGGATTGAGGTTCTAGAGGGGCGAGTCCAGGCTCCTGCCGTAGCCCCGAGTGCTGGGATTCCCAAGTTGCCCCCTTTTCGTTTTGGCGGTGAACGTGAGAAATTCAGGGGATTTATTAATCAATGCAATCTTTTTTTTTCTGCACATGCTTCACAATTTCCCACTGAACGATCTAAGGTGCTTACTATAATTATGTTGCTTACCAACAAGGCTTTAATGTGGGCAAACCCTCTGATTGAGACTGAGGATGATTGTTTGAATCACCTTGATGATTTTATTTCAGCCATGGGGCAGGTGTTTGATGACCCCAATCGAGGTGCAACAGCTGAAGCAGCCATGTTAGCTTTGCGCCAAGGTAAGCACTCGGTAGCTGAATATGCCTTGGATTTCAGGAGATGGGCCCTTGATACCACCTGGGACAGTTCTGCCAAAAAATCTATTTTTCGAAAGGGGTTATCTCCACTGATTAAGGATGAACTTGCTCGTGCCGACCCTCCCACTGCGTTAGGTGACTTTATTAACTACTGCATCCGTATTGATACTCGTCTGACTGAACGCAGGCAAGAGAGATGGTTCGAAAGCAATCGTACTAACCTTTTCCTACCTTCCTCTCCAGCTAAGGAACCTTTGAGTAGGATTACACGGGAACCTGAACCTGAACCCATGCAGGTAGACTCTTTACAACGACGGGTTAGTGATGCACGCAAGGAACATCGTTTTAAGGAGAATCTATGTTTCTATTGTGGTAAGTCAGGGCACTTCATTATAAACTGCCCCAGCCGTTCTCGTAAGACTACTGCAGCACTCATTCATTGTGAGTGTTGCGAGAGGGGATCTGTCAGGTCCGAGCCTCAGGCTCCAGAGAGATCTGCAGCAACAGATCTTGATTTCTCGGACTTAAACTCCGTTACCTCTGAGGACGTTGACTGTGTAAACGCTGCCATTTTTCAAGTTTCCTCAGCGGTGTCCCAGCTGAGTTGTAAGAAAAACAATTCTCATTGCTTTCTTTCCATCAAACTCTGGGTTGACTCAGCTTGGGTGTCTAGCTCTGCTATGATCGACTCAGGGGCAAGTGGAAATTTTATGGATGTCTCTTTTGCTCTGAAACAGGGAATACGTTCAGTGAAGAAGGCTACTCCAGTACAGATGGAAACTGTGGATGGCTCCCTGCTGACCTCTGGACCAGTGGATCAGGAAACAGAGCCTTTGAGGGTTCTTATGGGTAAAGATCATCAAGAGAAACTGTCCTTTATGCTTATCTCTTCTCCCCACTTTCCCATTATTCTAGGGCTACCATGGCTGCAGGCTCAGAATCCTACCATTAACTGGGAGACCAAGGAATTACACTTTCCAGAGAAACAGATGAGTCCAAAAGTTTCAGCTTGCTCTGTTCCTAAAGGAATCATGTCAGTCCCTGAACTACCAGCTGTATACCAGGACTATGTGGATTTATGTGACAAGAAGAACGCTGACCAGCTTCCTCCTCACCGTCCATATGATTGTCCAATTGAATTATTGCCTGGAGCAGAGATACCTTTTGGTAAGATCTACCCCCTGGCGGGGCCCGAGCTAAAGGCTTTAAAGGATTACATAGATGAAAATCTAGCCAAGGGCTTCATACGCCCCTCTTCATCTCCTGCAGGTGCACCCATCTTCTTTGTAAAGAAGAAAGATGGATCTCTGAGACCATGCGTAGACTATAGGGAACTCAATAAGGTTACTATTAGAAACCGTTATCCATTGCCTTTAATCCCTGAGTTATTGGAGAGAGTGCGACATGCCAAAATTTTTTCTAAACTAGATCTTCGTGGGGCCTATAACTTAGTCCGTATTAGACCTGGGGATGAATGGAAGACTGCATTCAGGTCACGCTATGGACACTTTGAATATCTAGTTATGCCTTTTGGTCTGAGTACCGCCCCAGCCACTTTCCAACACTTGGTGAATGACATCTTCAGGGATCTCCTAGATACATTCGTGGTAATTTATTTGGATGATATTCTAATTTTTTCTAACTCCACAGAGGAACATCATGGACATGTGAGAATGGTCTTGGAACGTCTAAGACAAAATCATCTTTACATCAAACTTGAAAAGTGTGAATTCCATAGGACCGAAATTCAATTTCTGGGGTATGTACTGTCTACACAAGGAATTAGTATGGATGGAAGCAAAACCCAAGCCATCAAGGATTGGCCAAGTCCTAGAAATGTGAAGGAGGTACAGCGCTTCATCGGGTTTGCCAACTTCTATAGACGTTTCATTAGAAATTTCTCTGAGGTAGTGTCACCTATCACTCAACTTACCCGGAAAGAGTCTAGGTTTTCCTGGACTCCCCAAGCCCAGGAAGCATTTTCCCGTCTAAAAGATAAATTTACCACTGCACCTATCCTAGTACATCCCAACCCGAGCTTGCCTTCATAATAGAGGTGGATGCTTCAGACTGTGCCGTTGGAGCTATACTCTCTCAGAGAACAGGTGAGAAGAATGTCTTGCATCCCTGTGCCTTCTTTTCCCAGCAGTTGTCTTCGGCTGAGAGGAACTACGATGTGGGCAATAGAGAGTTGTTGGCCATTATTGCCGCCTTCAAAGAATGGAGACACCTTCTTCAGGGAGCTGCACAGCAAATAGTCGTCCTGACAGACCATCGTAACCTTGAGTTTATCAGGTCGGCTAAGTGCCTGACTCCTCGCCAGGCTCGCTGGAATCTTTTCTTAAACCAATTTAATTTTATCATCTCTTATAGACCAGGATCGCGCAATGGAAAGGCTGATGCACTCTCTAGGATTTACTCAGCAGAGACACGTCCAATTACTCCTCCTAAGACTATTCTTCCTGACTCTAGATTCCTAGGAGTAATTCATAATCAAGACCTACTTAAGGACATCAAGGAAGCATACCATGCGGATTCCTTTTTGGCACAACCCCCAAGGGACGTAAGTCTTGTCTTTAAGAATGGTGTGTGGATTCAGGGACAACGTCTGTATATTCCTGAAACAGTCAGATTAAGAGTATTGCAACTCATTCACGATTCCAAGATAGCTGGGCATAGAGGAATTCTAAAGACACAGGAATTTCTTTCTCGTTTCTTTTGGTGGCCCACTTGCAGGAAGGATGTTTTGAATTATGTCACTTCATGTGAGGTCTGTGCAAGATGCAAAACACCTCGCTCCTCACCAACTGGTCTGTTACAGCCTCTTCCCACCCCGTCCCGCCCGTGGGGATCCATTTCTATGGACTTCATTGTGGAGTTACCAACCTCTCAGGGGAAGAACACCATTCTAGTGGTGGTTGACCGTCTAACAAAGGCAGCTCATTTTATCCCTTGTGTCGGCTTACCCACTGCAAAACAGACATCAGATTTGATGATTAAAGATGTGTTTCGCTTACATGGAGTACCGGATGAGGTTATTTCGGATCGAGGGGTGCAATTCACTTCTAGGTTTTGGCAAAATTTCTGTGCAGCATTGGACATTAAAGTAAACCTTTCTTCTGCTTTTCATCCCCAGACTAATGGACAGACCGAACGAACCAATCAAACCCTGGAGCAGTATCTCCGCTGCTTTATCTGCCACCTACAGGATGATTGGGTGGATCTACTTCCATTAGCTGAGTTCTCGTATAACAACTCTCAGAGTGCCTCCACTAAACAGTCTCCTTTTTACTCTAATCTAGGTTATCATCCTAACATTCTACCACGATTTCCCATAGAAACGCCTTTACCAGCAGTGGCTGAAAGAATCACGTCTTTACAGAAGAATATGGATCTTCTAAAGGAAAATCTGGAATCGGCTCAAGAAAGGTACAAGAAAGCAGCAGATAAATTTCGTAAACCTGCACCAGCTTTCAAGGTAGGAGACTTGGTCTGGCTGTCAACCAGAAATCTTAAGTTAAGGATTCCATCGTCTAAGTTGGGACATAAGTACATTGGACCCTATAAAATCAGTAAAATTATAAGTGCCGTTGCTTGTCGTCTTCAACTGCCCAGAACTATGAGAATCCACCCTGTCTTTCATGTATCCCTACTAAAGGCTGCGACACCCAATACGTTTCCTGGACGTTCCTCTCCTTGCCCTGACCCAGTGCTAGTCGATGGTCAGGAAGAATTTGTGGTGGAAAGGATTTTAGATTCCAGGTTGTATAGAAATCAGTTACAATATCTGATTAAATGGCAGGGCTACCCAGTGGAGGACAACTCATGGGAACCGGTCAATAACGTTAATGCTCCTCGCTTGCTCCGTCAGTTTCATCAGAGGTACCCACACAAGCCTGGTCTGAGGTCATCCGGAGGTTGTCCTTAAGGGGGGAGTAATGTAAGGTTCTATGTATATATTCCTGAAACTCAGTTTGTTCGTCAGCCATTTTACTTTCTGTCTTGCTGCAGCTATCTTGCCCTCAGTCAAAATGGAGTTTCCAGCTTGCATGTTCCCGCCCTGATTCTCTCCTTTGCTTCTTAAGCAGCCACAGTGCTTCAGAATCTAGCCTGCAGTGAACCTGTGACTTGACTCCTGTAAGCCTTGGACCTTGTACTCCAGCTATTCCTACTAAGGAACTCTGAAGCACTTGTGGACTCTGAACCCTGCTCTTTGAAAGACCCACATTTGCATGGACTTACGGTAACAGAGAAGAAGATCCTGAATCTGTATTGGAGAGTGATTGCTGAGCTTGGATTACTCTGGCCTGCTGTGTCTCCTGTTTCTGTGTCTGCAAACTGTGTGACTATTTCTGCCAACTTGTATGAAGTAATACAGGACTTTTCTATATCAAACCTGTGACTCCTGTGTTTTCATTGCACCCAAGCACAAGACGCTATATGAACTGTACTACATACATTACAGTTTGGCTGGGCATATAAAAGATGCTCTAGCCACCAGGGAGATTCCAACCCCCCTGGAAGAGTTAATGACCCTCGCCAACCGTATTGACTTACCTCATGCAGAAAGCAAGTTGGAGCTGAATATCTCTAAACCTCGGTTTCCGTTGACACCGTCATTTTCCAAATTGACTTCCGAATCCGTAGTTCCAGACACGGAACCTGAGTCAATGGATATATCCCAGACCAGGAAATGGTCCCCTCGTTCCTGTCCTGCGCACCTCTTGGAGTACCCCAATAATAAGGGTTCAAAGCGGGCGGGAGAAAGAGAGTGTCTAACCACCATTGGATGAGGTGTGTTAGATTCAGAGACTTCATCCTCCATACTAGCCTATAAGGTGACATTGCTCTTCGGAACAACCACGGTTGATGCCAAGGCGGTGGTGGATTCTGGGGCCGATGGCAATTTTTTGTCATCAACCTTTGCCCAGAAGCACGCCATTCCTATGGAAATACTGTCCAGACCCATAAACATCAGGGTAGTTAATGGTTCCATATTAGATACCCAAATCACCCACCGGTCTATCCCCTCACCATGTCGTTTCCTCAGGGTCACCGGGAGGATATCTCGTTCCTTATCCTTCCTGGAGGATTGGATGAGGTACTATTGGGTCTTCCATGGTTACGTTCTCCCAACCCACATATAAACTGGAACACGGGGACTGTTTATTCATGGGGTGAGAGATGTACTACCCAGTGTATGGTGGCATCAACTCGGAAGGTGGACTTAGACCCGCCGGCCGGTCTAGAGGCACTTCCAGAGCAATATTGGAGCTATGCCAATGTGTTCTCGAAAAAGGCTGCAGAGACCTTGCCTGCCCACCGACCGTATGACTGCGCCATAGATCTGATTCCCGGATCAGAGCTTCCTCGCGGTAGGGTTTATCCCCTGTCTGTCCCTGAGACCCAGGCTATGTCCGATTACATCAGGGAGAACCTGGCCCGGGGGTTTATCAGGAAATCGGTTTCTCCTGCTGGAGCGGGGTTCTTCTTCGTCCAGAAGAAAGGAGGTGACCTATGGCCGTGTATTGATCACAAGGGATTAAACGCAATCACCATCAAGAACAAATATCCCCTGCCCCTGATCTCTGAATTGTTCGACAGGCTTCGAGGGGCTAAAATTTTTATTAAATTAGACCTGCGTGGGGCCTATAACCTCATACGAATCTGTGAGGGTGACGAGTGGAAGATGGCCTTTAATACTTGTGATTGCCACTACGAGTACCTCGTCATGCCCTTCGGGTTGTGCAATGCCCCCGCCGTGTTTCAGGATTTCGTCAATGATATCTTTCGAGATCTGCTGCTGTCCTCCGTGGTAGTATATCTTGACGATATCCTACTCTTTTCCCCGGACCTCTCCACACACAGAGAGGATGTGCGCAGAGTTTTTGAGTGTTTGCGTGCAAATTCTCTGTATTGCAAGCTGGAGAAATGCCAGTTTGAACAAGAGTCTTTACCATTCTTGGGGTACATTGTATCCAGTAAGGGTTGGACATGGATCCCCAAAAATTGGTAGCCGTACAGAATTGGCAGGAGCCCCATTCTCTGAAGGCAGTGCAGCGCTTCATGGGGTGCATCAATTATTATCGACAATTTATACCACATTTTTCTACACTGTTGGCTCCTTTGGCCGCGCTAACCAAGAAAGGTGCCAACCCAAAAAACTGATCTAAAGAGACTTCTGAGGCTTTCAGGGAGATCAAGTCTTATTTCTCAAAAGCTCTACCCTACATTGGCCAGATGTCAATAAGCCATTCTATTTGGAGGTTGACGCATCCTCTGTAGGGGCAGGTGCTGTCCTTTCCCAAAAGAATGGGCAGGGTCGGAGAAGACCATTTTTCTTCTCCAAGACCTTTTCTCCAGCGGAGAGAATTATACTATTGGGGATAAAGAGTTACTTGCAATAAAATTGGCTTTTGTTGAATGGAGGTATTTTTTGGAGGGAGCTAAACATCCGTTTGTGGTGTATTCTGACCATAAAAATCTCTCATACCTGCAGAAGGCGCAGCATCTCAACTCAAGGCAGGCTCGGTGGTCCCTCTTTTTTGCCCGATTCAATTTTACTATCACTTTTCTAAAAGGGGATAAAAATCCTCGGGCGGATGCTCTATCTAGGTCCATGGATACGATGGAGAACGATGATGAGCCGAGACTTATCGTTCCTCCTGAGAGTATGTGAACGGTGGCACCGGTGACTCTAGACCAGGTTCCACCCGGGAAGACGTTTGTTCCCCCGAACCTACAGAATGAGGTGCTCTCGTGGCCACATGCCTCTAAGGTCGGAGGGCATTTTGGAATCAAACGCACCACTGAGTTCCTCCAATGCTCGTATTGGTAGCCTCGGTTGTCCCAGGACGTTAAAGAATACGTCCAAGCATGCATCTCCTGCGTGAGAAATAAATCTTCTCATCAGAGTCCGGCGGGTCTTCTACATCTGTTACCCATGGCGGATAGACCTTGGGAGCTGATTGGGATAGATTTCGTGGTTGAGTTACCTAAGTCCCGGGGTAACATGACCATATGGGTGGTTTCTGACCATTTTTCTAAGATGGTTCACCTTGTACCTCTTCCTAGGGTTCCTTCTTCCCGGGTTCTCGCATCACTGTTTATCCGTCATGTCTTCCGTCTTCACGGTATGCCTGATAGGATTGTCTGTGATCGAGGTCCTCAGTTTACCTCTCGGTTTTGGAAAGAATTGTGTAACCTGTATAGTATTGAACTGAACCTCTCTACCGCCTATCACCCGGAGACCAACGGCCTGGTGGAACGCACTAATCAGATGCTTGTGACATGCTTGCGTCATTTCGTTTCTGCCAATCATAATAATTGGGCAACTTTGCTTCCTTGGGCAGAATTTGCTCTAAATAATGCAGTGGCGGATTCCACAGGTCAGACTCCTTTCCTGTTGAACAATGGTCAGCACCCACGTATGCCAGTCCCTATGAGAGTTAACTCTGGGGAGCCTGGGTTTAAAGTTCTGGCCCAAGTAAATCCCGTGGTGTATCGTCTACAATTGCCTCGGCACTTGAGAATACATGACACATTCCATGTGTCACTCCTGAAACCCGTTCGCCTGATGAAATTCTCTGAAGCTCAGCAAGCCTCTGACACCGGGGGTGAGGATTTCGAGGTAGAGGCGATTGTGGGGTCTAAGGTGGTGCGCGGCAAAAAATATTATTTGGTACTCTTAAGGGATCGCGGTTCTGAGGATCGCACTTGGAGCCCATAGACCATATTCATGCTCCCTGCTCATTGAGGAATATGAGCATCAGGTGGGGGGGATGTTAGAGGGGGGATAATGTTAGGCATCAGGCGACGGCGGAATCTGAACCTGGATCCTAGGGGTCTGTGGTCTCCCATCCAGACCTGGCCAAGGCAGATGCTGCTCAGCTTCACTGTCAATCCCAATGCCTGGCCAATACCCAAGAGGCACAAATAGTTTCTCGGGTCTTTGTTCATATTAGCCTTTAACCTAGGTTACGGAACAAGAAAAGGCTGTTGCAAGCCTAAGTCCAGAAATGCCTGCACTGAGCATGTCCGTGACATGGCGAGCCATGATTGGTGCTTAGTGTCAGCTGATCCTCTGACCAGGCATAGCCTGATTGGTCACGGATGACGTCATTGGTGATGCAATTGACGAGATGGCTGGGGGCGGAGATTAGCCCTTAAATAGCTTGTCTGTCCGCGGCACGGCGCGGTCAGATCATGCTAAAATAGGCAGTGCTCATGTGTGGACGTACCAGAATCTGGGCTCCACGTGCTCTCTAGCTTTGCTCTCCGGGACCTTGCCAGAGTACGCTTGGCTTATTAGCTCAGGTCCTTCAGGCAGGTTCAGCTTATGCCAGGTAGCCAATGTGCGCAGTCTAGCTACGACTAGAGGGTAGCCATACACCTGAGCAAACTGCGGGGCGCCTAAACTGGGCATCACCTGCCAGTTGAACAGAGAATCTTGCTCAGTCCTGTCTCACACTGGCTGACAGCACACGGGCATCACCACCAGCTGAATATTGAAGCTGCGCAGTCCAGACATAACCCGGTTGGCAGCATGCGGACATCGCCATCAGATGAATATGTGAAGTTTCTCAGTCCGGTCTCACACCGGCTGACAGCACGTATGCCTGGCGTTAGTCGCACGCACTTCCTAGCAGCTGGCACGTAGCTTCTGTGTAGTCAAACAGGGCTACGTCTATACCAGCTTGCAGCACATCGTGCTAACCTAATTTCTGGCAAGTGGCTTCTGTACCATTAACAGGGCTACATCTATGCCAGTTGATAGCACATCTCCCGTGACGTTAACGGAGATAGTGCCAATTCCACATCTCTCTCCTTGTGTGAAGTAACGCAGGCGAGATCTAATATAATCCTTTAGTTGTCAGTTTGACCCTCATGCTATAGGGGTGTTCGACAGCAGTGTCTATAAACTCCATCGCGGACCCCGTGTTCGGTTGCAATCCATTATATATTAAAGATGTTGCAACCGAGCGCATAACACATAGGGAGAGGACTGAGAACAGTCCACAGAGTCCGTACAAGGTCCAAATCCAGTTGACACGAGAGTCACCAACTGGCTTATCTGACAATCTTCATGGAACCAGGTAACCAGCGGGTCCCAAAACCTGGCTTCCAAATATATCCATAGTTCAGCAATGGTCACTGGATCAGTTCTGTATCCTTCAAATTGGAGCCGAAAACCCCTAGGTTGTTTCCTATAGAATCATAGATCCCTGTCCTATGTGATGGTGCCATGATGAATTGGTTGCAGCCCTGTCTCTCGTCCATTGGGTGTTTTGCAGAATGTCCAGCTGGTAGCTCTGTGTTACTTCAGTCTTAGTGATGAGATCTCTGAGTCTTTTTTATATCCGAGGCATATAGGCTATTTATAATTTACCCAGTGTCCTTCAGTCCAACCTCACAGCCTTTCCCTATCTACTTTCAAAGTCTACAAGCTGGTTCCAGAATACAATGCTCAATTAGCATATCAGCACACACTATGCTATTACAGACTTACACAGTATGTTAAATAGTATATCAGTTTGCAAGTCTGTCTTCTTGACCCACCAGAACTAAACACTTAAATCCACAAGCCAATATACAGATAAAAAGTCAATTCTTCTTGGTTTGCAAAAACATAGTTGTCTGGGAATTTTAGATGCAATCTGGTTTCCTCACAATGAGGCTGGGCTGGGTAGTTTCTCCCTGTGTCATGTCTTCCTCTATTTCCACCCGGTCCGCATGTAAAGCTTCTCGTTTAATTGGCAGACAGAAGTGAGATTTTTGTGCTTGTGATGGCATCATCAATACTCAACATCTTTGTGGAGTCCTCAAAGTCTTGGAGAACCATACAAATGTATGATATCCTTGCCCACTCTTCAGTTGTTATGTTCAGAGGATTACTAGAACACCGATGGGCTTGTTGAAACTGTTATTCCACAACTTATCTCTGCTGCTCACAAAGCCATGGTTGAATGTATAGTGTGGAGTTCCTGCACGTGGGAATTTGTACACCAGTCAGTGAGCTGGCTTTGCATGTGCCTCTGCAAACCCCCCATGTCCTGGCCCTGATAGGTGGTTGAACTGTCACTCAACACACTAACAGTCAATTATTCCCCAGCCTCCGCTTTGACAGGTGAGCTGTCCATCACCATACTGACATCTCAGCATGCCCTTGCCCCAGATTGGATGGCTGGACTGTCATTCACTGTATCCAGACTCATCAATAGGAAGAGTCTTAACACATGGCTGTCCAAAATCATGCAAAACTTTCTCAGGCCACCAAATGTCAGTTTCTTCACTTTGGTCCCATGCTAATTGACCAAATGAATCAATATGTGTAGAATAGTTACACCAGATCGACTAGATAGACTGGGAAAACTAAACAGATGGCTGAACCGCAAACATAATACCAGTGAAAAGGTATAAAATTATTGGATAAATTAAATCACCTTCCTTAACCCCTTAGCGACTGCTGATACCCCTTTTAACAGCGGCAGTAAAGGGTACATATTCCCCAGCGCCGAGTTTTAACGTTGCTGAGGAATAAGAGTATAGTGCCCCCCCAACGTCGGAAAATCTGGGGGTTCTTGGCTACTGGGGGTAGCTGAGACCCTGGAGAACAAGGTCAGGGCTGGTTTTTCCAGTTCCCTGTTACATCATCACCGTTATTCACCGAATAACGGCGATCACAAAAAAAAGTCAGATTTATAATTAATTTCTCTCTCCTTCGATATGATCTAGCATATTAGGGGACAGAGAAATGGGGTACCCCGAGCCCCCTGGTACCTCCTCAATCCTCTGACCCTCCTGTACCGTGACCCAATGCTCCATTTTTCATATTGGTTCCTTTTGATTACTGTGATAGACACTATCACAGTGATCAAAATAAAAAAAAGTAAATCAAACCCCCCTTTGTCACAGCCTTAGTTCGATAAAAAATAATGCAATAAAAATATTGTAATTTGTTCCATTATTTGCAGTTAGGCTTGGGATTAGGGTTAGGGTTGTAGTTAGGATTGGGGTTAGTGTTGTGCTAGGGTTATTTTTGGGTTAGGTTACCATCTGCAAGGGCCGCGCATGGGTGGCCAGAGGCTGCAGAAACTATATAGGTCTGGCCAGAGGCTGTAGGGGCTGCACAGGGCTGGGCTGACACATAAGTGGCTGCTTCATTAGGGATTAGAAGGGGGTTACTGGGTTCATCAGTAGAGCCTTCTAATGATGTGCTGTTCCTGGATCCCATGACAGCTGCTGCAGGGACCCAGGCACTGCTGATACTTGATTTATCAGCTGCATCTTTTTGTATTATTTTAAATAGTCAAACATTACGAATATATGACATAATTGTGTCTTTATTACTTTATTACTTTATTACTTTCCCACTCTCTTATCTCTTTGTGATGAAAGACCTATGTGTCAGGTCTTTTCCATGTGCATAACAGATACGTTATGCTCATCTATTGGGTACTGCATTATACATGCAAGATGAACAACAGGAGGTCCTAAGATATTCATAGTCAGGCTACAAAGTCGCAGTTTACTACTTGGACAACTCCTTCTTAATTGTTCCAGTGCCCTATATGAAATAAAGAAAAACCTCATACTCACCTCACAGACTTTCACCATTCCAGCAATGTCAGCGCTGTCCCCCAGCTGTGAAATTCCATTATGTCATGGGATAACATCAAAGGTAAAAAAGCAGCCATAAATACTAACACCGGATCACAATACTAATGCACTAAAGTATGCTGCAGCTCCACTGTAAAGTCAGAGGCAGCACAGGTGCAACATGCTGATGAAACAACTATACATGCATCAACCATTCATGGGCAGGTTTGTTGCCTTGTATTACAAATGTCATTGCAGCTGGTAGCCAGCCCGGTGGTCACATAAGCACCTACTTTGCTCTGTGATGCCCAGGCACAGGTGCATGCTTTAACCCTTCTGCTACTATCCCACCATGTACCATTATATCCAGGGATAGTACCAGTGTTGATCCTATCTCCTTAGCCCACCCCAGGGAAGGAAACTGGACAAGCGTAGATGCCATAGATCTTATTCCTCTTTTTCCACATCCCCTTCCTCCCGCCATGGCCAGCATACCTCTGATTGGCATGTCAATGTCATGTCATGCCGGAGGTCAAAAATGAAGCAAATGCCATAGTTCCCGGTCCTCGAGACGCCACTTTCCATCATCATAGTCGGATATGACGAGCGCGTCTGTGAGTCCCGATTGGGTGCCTTGTCCTCCCTGTGGCAGATAGGAGTCAGGGGCACCTTCAAGGGCTTCCAGCTGGGTTGAGCCAAGCATGCCTCCTGGGGCTTCAAGCCAAGGCATCAATTTGTCGTCAGCCTGTCTGGGAGCCGGAGTTCCTCCATACGTGGGAGTCCCTCCTCCAGCTTCGGATGTGGGCGAGTGCATTGTGTCCGGATTTCAAAGCAATGACAGTAGGGCATTAGTGACTTCCCTTAAGGCACTGGTAGAATAGCTAGCTGTGCCAGGTAGCTCAATGAAAAACACTAATAAAGTCAATCCCTTTTTGGCTAGTGTGCAGAAAGATGCATTTTCTGCGGGGTTAATGCGCTCGGGTCTCATTTAGATAATGACACAGAAATAAGATTTGGAATAGCGATTATGTAGACATCTAGCCCTTAATTTCGGTGGACCAACATGCTATTGATAAGGAAAGGAGAACAGTTGAAAGGACATTTGATAGGTCAGTTGATAGGTGGGCCAGTTGAGTTGACGGCTGAGTGGTTAAGCTACTGGCATAAGGAATAGAAAACTTGAGTTAAAGCACAGTGAAAAATTAAACTTTGTTTTCAAACGATATTGGTTGCAGGCCTTTGCAGTTTTGGACCAGAAGCACCTGGAACGCTGTTCAGAGCTATTCCTATGTCAGGTCATGATATATAACTTGTACAAAGCACACGGCACCACCACCTGGTGGCGACATGTCGAGGAATCCCAGAAGCGGTTGGCTTTGCAACCTGAATTTTGCTGTTGGGTTAAAGCAACAGATGTTTGGCTGCAGCTTATGTTGTCGCAAAAACAATTTCCCTTTCCAGCAGCAGCAACTGGACAACCCACAGCAGACCAGAATTTAGTAGTCGCGCGCAGATCCGGGGCCTGTTGGTTGTTTAATGACGGACACTGTCGTTTTTATGGTTTGTGAAAATTCAAGCATGTATGCTCCGCTTGTGGGGATCACACCCGCTGCATGATGCCCCTCTTCCCGCAGGAAAATTATCAACCAAACCCTCGCAAACATAGCGGAAGGACCCCATTGAGCGTAGTCGCGATGGGCCCGTGGCTAGACAAGTGTACTAATAAAGATGTGGCGGGACAATTACGTTTCAGTTTTACGTACGTTATTCCACCCGTAAAACTTCACCATTCAATTAATGTCCCCCAAAAATTTGTAATCCCCTCATGAACATCTGGATGTCCTTCGCAATAAAATTGGGAAAGAAGTCACGCTAGGTAGGATGGCCAGTCCTTTTTCAAGCCCCTCCTTTTTTCAAAACTTTAGAGTTTCGCCGTTAAGTAATTCCAAAAAAGACCCTGGCACTTTTTGTCTTATTCATCATTTGTCATATCCTAAGGGAATTTCTGTCAATGATGGTATTTTGCTGGAGGACGCTTCAGTATTAGTGATGAGCGAACGTGTTCGCCACTACTCGTTACTCGCCCAAGTATCACGGTTCTCGGCGAGCACCGAGCATTTCCAGAATTACTCGACAGGAATGCCGGTCTCCACCCAGCTTTTTGGCGGACTTTACAGACCCAATCACGATGCAGGGATTATCTGCCAGGCAATGAAACGCCACAGCCATCTTTGTTGTGGTTGTGCAGTGATTGGCTGGCCGCACAGCATCATCAGGGTATAAGAGATCAGATGCCGCCCTGCTCGCCGCATTTAGCTCCGGATTGAGATAGTTTAGGGAGAGCTGCTGCTGAGATAGGGTCAGAATTGGGGATTTATTAGTCAGTGCGGGGTCTACCATCCTAAACTACTCAAATCCAGCTAAACCAACAGTCCTTCTAAGGACTAATTCCGGAGTATATAGGTTCCGGTGTTAGGCAGGCAGGGGAGTGTACGTCGCTCTATACACATCAGTGCAAGGCCTGCAGGCACTATGTGTGTATATAGATCATTGCACATATCAAGAGGGTCCATTCCCTTCCTGTGTTCCGGTGCTGCTGCTGCTATCTGTATGATATATTGGCCATATATAGCTAGCCCCAGGTGTAATTGGAATACAGGCCACACATTTTTTGGTGTAGTATCTCCATGCCAGCTCACATCTGTGCGTGCTCAAAGTTTGGCCAGTTTGCGGCAGTTTTATTTTTTATCTTGGGTATCACTGTACTTTTATACAGCAGTATTTACCAAATAAAAAAAACACACATTTGTCGTAGTGGTATCACCGTGCCAGCTGTTATCTGTGCATGCTCAAAGTTTGCCCAGTTTAGGCCAAAACATTGTTTTTTTTTGCAGTTTGTTCACGTACTTATAAGGCAAAAAGCATGTTTACCTAAAGTCCACATAGTTAAAAGTGTGGTTTTCAAGCACACCTTTCACATACATGTTGCCTCCCAAATCACCTTTTTGTAGTGAACGTGTATAATATTGTAGTTCATTTACAATGGGCAAGGAGCGTGGCAAGGGATGGGGAAGTGGACGTGATGGTTATGGTGCAGGCCAAGGCCATGGGCAAGCTGAAATTGGCCCACCGAAAACACCCACATCTTCTCGCTGGACCTTAATGTCCGAAGTCTCAAGGGACCGCGGCAAGACAGCACTATTGAAATCCGAGCAGTGTGAACAGGTTGCTGGTTGGATAGCTGATAATACTTCCAGTTTCTTATCCACCACCACCAGCACCCTGTCTTCAACATGGTCAAGTCACAGAAGCTGTGAATCTGGACCGCATATTCCTGACCCTGATCCTCCTTCCTCCCGCCATGCTGAGTGCCCTGAGTCAACTCATACCACAATCGGACACTCCGAAGAGTTGTTTCTGTTTTCCATTTGGAGATTCGTGCCTCTCGCCCGGTCCACTTGAATCGGGGCCAGATAATTTTCCACGTAGCGATGCAAAAATCATTCAGCAGCCATGGTCACAAGTCGTGGATGAAGATGAGACACAATTGCTGGAAATTCAGGAGGAGGACCAGGGTGGAGCAGTGGAAGATGAGGTGAAGGATGATGTAGTAACAGACCGAACCTGGCAGGAGGACATGCAGAGCAAGGACAGCAGCACACAGGGGAAGGCAGGCATCGCAGCACTTCAATCAGGAAGAAGCAGTGTTGTATCTGCAGATAGAAGGCGTGCAACCATTCCCCGTACCAACAACCTGACGGAAGTTGCCAGTCCAACTGTTAGGTCTTCCCGAGTCTGGTTATTTTTTAAAGACTCTGCCGATAACCCCAAACAGGCCATTTGCAACTCCTGTCACGCCAGCATCAGCAGGGGTAGCAAAACTACCAGCCTTACTACCACCAGCGTGATCAGGCACATGGCAGCAAAGCACCCGACTTTGTGGGCCAAATCCCAGGTTCCAAGAACAGT
>JARQOD010000004.1:570996820-571077948 GCA_033576555.1 Oophaga sylvatica | reverse complement strand
ATTTTGATTTATTCGCCGGATTTGGAATCTCATTGGCGGAGCGTTCGTGAGGTATTACAGATATTGAGTGACAATTCGCTTTTTGCTAAGCTGGAGAAATGTGAGTTCGCTGTACAGAGAATTAGTTTTTTGGGCTACATTATCTCCAGCGAAGGTTTTGAGATGGATCCGGTGAAAGTTCAAGCTGTGCAGGAATGGCCTAGGCCTATTGGTTTGAAATCGTTACAGAGGTTTCTGGGTTTGCCAATTATTATAGAAAATTCATTAACAATTTTTCTATTATTGTCAAACCGCTGACCGATCTCAACAGGAAAGTGCTAATGCGGTTCAGTGGACTACTGAGGCCATTGAGGCTTTTGTGTTTTTAAAGGAGAGGTTCAGCTCTGCTCTCATCCTTATGCAGCCTGATGTGACTAAACCGTTTTTGGTTGAGGTTGATGCTTCTTCTGTGGGGGTCGGCGCGGTGATGTCTCAGGAAAACACGGATGGAATACATCCCTGTGCCTTTTTTTCAAAAAAAATTTCTGAGACTGAACTGAATTATGATATTGGTAATCGGGAATTGTTGGCGATTAAACTCGCATTTGAACACTGGTGGCATCTCTTGGAAGGTGCTGAATTTCCCGTTCAGGTTTTCACTGATCATAAAAATCTGATCTATCTGGATGCTGCCAAACGCTTGAATGCCCGTCAAGCTAGGTGGGCACTGTTTTTCTCGCGGTTTAATTTTTCCGTTACTTACATTCCAGGTACTAAGAATGTTAAAGCTGATGCTTTGTCTCGCAGCTTTTCTCCCATGGTTGGTGCTGAGGAGGAGGAGAACATTTTACAAGAAGGGGTTGTGATTGCTGCTTTGGACTCTGTGTTGGAAGAGGAGATTCTTAAAGCACAGGAGAATGCACCATCTAACACTCCCCATGGGAGGTTGTTTGTGCCTGGGACCTTTAGGAGAGATTTGTTTGTTGAGTGTCATGAGTCTCGGTTGGCAGGTCATCCTGGAATCTCTGAGACCAAGAGACTTGTGGGTCACAGTTTTTGGTGGCCTGGATGGCAGAAGGAAGTCATTAAGTGGGTGCGTCAATGCACTGTGTGTGCTAGATCTAAGTCTTCACATACTCCTGCTGCGGGGTTGCTTTGCCCTCTGGAGATCCCTAGTGCACCCTGGACACATTTGGCTATGGACTTTATTACTGACCTTCCCCCCTCTGAGGGTTTCGTGTCATCTGGGTGGTCGTGGACTGTTTTAGCAAGATGTGTCACTTGGTTCCTTTCATCAAATTGCCCTGCGCTAAGACTCTCGCTAAGGCCTTTGTCAAGGAAATTGTCAGACTACATGGCGTTCCTACTGACATTGTTTCTGATAGGGGACCTCAGTTCGTGGCTCGTTTTTGGCGCGCTTTTTGTGACAGGTTGGGAGTTTATTTGTCGTTTTCATCCGGATATCATCCTGAGTCTAATGGCCAGACAGAAAGGAAAAACCAGGATGTTGAGCAGTTCTTGTGTTGTTTTGTGGCAGACAATCAAGAGGGGTGATCTGAGTTTCTGCCACTTGCTGAATTTGCTCTTAACAACCATATATCCTCTTCTGCTGGTTGTTCGCCTTTTTTTTGTTGTACTGGGAGACATCCATCGTTTGGGTCATTCTCCAAATTGGTATCAGCCGTGCCTGAAGAGGAGAATTTTTCCGGTGATTTGGAGAGAGTTTGGACGGATGTACGTGGTAATCTTCAGGAGGCTAACAGAAAATCTAAAAGGTACTTTGATAGGAAACGGCAAGAGGTTTTGTTTGCTATTGGTGACATGGTTTGATTGTCCTCTAAGAATTTGCGGTTGAGGATTCCTTCTAAAAAATTGGGTCCCCAGTTTGTAGGGCCCTTCAAGGTGCTTCAGGTTGTTAACCAATCTGCTGTTAGGTTGGAGGTTCCTACCTCCTGGAAGATTAATCCGGTGTTTCATGTTTCTCTGTTGAAAAGAGCTGATGTGTCGGATGGAGACGCCTCTGCCTCTGTTCCCCCGGTGGTGGAGGACGGGGAATATGAAATTTCCCGCATCCTAAATTCTAGACGTTATAGAGGGAGTTTGCAGTATCTCGTTGTTTGGAAGGGTTTCGGACCTGAGGATAACTCATGGGTGAGGGCGGATGATGTTTCTGCGTCCAAACTTGTCAGAGCGTTTCACAAGAGGTTTCCGGGTAAGCCTGGGCCTAGGGGATCCGGAGATCCACTTAGAAGGGGGGGTACTGTTAGAACTCTCTTGTTAGGTTTTTTCTATCTTGCAGGTGTAAGGTTTCACTCACTCGGCTGCTTCAGAGGTAAATCAGGAGACACTTTTCTTATCCAAAAATCATCAGGTTTATTGCATCATAAACCATAGGGTAACATACAATACAGCTCTTCAATGCTTCAGCTCCTGCCTGGAGCCTCACTCTTCAGACACAGAGACCTCTCTGTCATGTCCCCCTTGGACACATGGAAGCCTGTCCACACTGGCAGACTCCCACACACTCTCTCTCAGGTGCAAAGCACACTTCTTAACATAGGTGTAACCCCACCCACAGATGAGGTCAGGATCACATGGTTAGGTCACCTGGTCATGACCTCATCACAGGTCCTTTACCACAACACAAATCATGCCTCCATGCATATCCCGAAGAGCATACACAGTGCCCCCTAGCTGCATCAGGGGTCACTACACCACATACCTCCCCGTCTGTTCAAACTTGTGGGGTTGAACACTTGTTACCCGACCAGAGATCCTTCTCGGTCGTCTCTGCCAGTCAAACCATCTGGCTAAGTCGGGCCCTCTGTCAGACCACCCGCATCCCCAGCGGTCAGTACGGCGTCGCAATTTACTTGCACCCATACGTCCTGTCTGGTCTGAGTCATTTTCATTTCGTCCACTACAGGTTCTCCTGCTTAGGTCACTCATCACTGAGCTAACTGAGGCATCACTATTTCTACCTCTTCCATCAGGCGCTCTTCGCCTCTCAACACTACGGATTGAAGGTGGCGGCCATCTTCTTTCCATTTCTTGCAGCTCTCTGTTGACCTGCTCCCTCTCCAGTCGTAGCTGCTCTACTTCTCTCAAGTATGACACACGATACTCCAGGAGCATCCGGATATTCCCAAGGCTCTCTCTGGATCCGACAACGAGGAATGGAACCATCCCATCTTCACCCCTGACCTGGACTTCGTCATCAGCCGAATCCTGACTCTCGTCACACCGGACTTATTCACCATCTCCTGCATCACTTTCCCAAGTCTTCCGATGACTTTCTTCACCAGACCTCTGGGCACTTGCATGATGTCTTCCACCAATCCAAGCCGACTTTGAGCCTTTCTTGCTTGCTCCAAACGTCGAGCGGTTTCTTTATTTCTCAACAGGATCATTTGCTTAGTGCGGAGACAATGTAGGTGCATGTCCCTCAGGATAGCCACTCGCTTCATTGTGACTTCCCTAGTCGACAGTATGACTAACTGTTTCATCTCTGGCACCCAGTTCACACTAGATGCTTCTACCTCTTTTCTAAAGGCCTCATGCACCTCCTCACTGGCACATACTTCTCGCAGGTCTTCGGGTATCTCCATTACACACTTGAACCCCGACCCGTCACCTTCTTGGACAGACTGTTGGACCTCCTCGTCCTGAGCATTAGTACAGTTTTCCAAGACTTCGCTCTCCCTTGTGTGCCCATCTGCATGGCACTTCTGCTGGATTTCTTCTCCCATAGATTTCTGGAGCTGGGCACCAGTCTCCTCCTCCATCTTGAGCTCTCGGAGAACTTCATCTCGCTCTTCTGCCAAGCAGCGACACTCCTGCTGATGTTTCTCTTGGGCCTCTCTGAGCACCACCGTCTCTTTCCATAGAGCCTTGTTCATACTCTTACACGCTGACAGACGATCTCTGAGCTTAGAGACTTCCTTCTCCAGCTCCTCCACTTTGTGCTCAATCATTTGTCTCAGGACCCTTTCTCGCCCGAATGTCTCTTTCACTGTTTCCTCAAACAGCTCCATCTCATGGTCCTGCTCTCTCCCAGCCAGCACATGTCGCACCATCACCTCTTTAATTACATTTTTGGCTGGGCACTCTTGCCTACACACACTCTGCCTCTCCAGAGTTCCGCCCGTTCCTGCATCCGCAGTTTCCACTGTCTCACGACTCTCGGTAACTTCAGAGAGCTCCAGCTTACTGCACTCACTTTCCCTTGCGGTCGAGTCACAGTCTGCATAGGAGTCACTCCCACTCCCCCTGTCATCCTGGAACAGCACGTCCCCACTTAGACAGGTCTCTGGCCCCTTTCCTGGAGCTATACCGTTTCTCACGGTCACACGTCTTGTCACGTCCAAGTCCCTGAGTTGGTCTGACCCACACTTTCTTCTGGTCACCTCGAACTCTGGACTATCGCTATTAGGTGTTACCTTCTTTTCACACATCACACGACAAGGAACCACTACAGCCACCTGCTGTGATGGGGCTCCCTCCTCTGAACAACAACACACTTTATCAATTTCCCATGCCTTTTCAAATAACGTGAAGTCCCGCTTCCTCTTATAGGGGTACACTAAGTTCGGTGGTATACCAGCATAACACCCTTTTGGAATCTCCACCCACTTTTGGGCCACCATCCCCTTTTGGGTTGCCACCCCCTTATGGGACTCCGCCCCCTTTCGGGCCACTTTACTGATTTGGGCTACCACCCCCTTTTGAGACTCCACCCCCTTTCGGGCCACCATCTCAATTTGGGTTACCGCCCCCTTTTGGGACTCCGCCCCCTTTTGGACAACTTTACTGATTTGGGCTACCACCCCCTTTTGAGACTCCACCCCCTTTCAGGCCACCATCTCAATTTGGGTTACCGCCCCTTTTGTGACTCCGCCCCCTTTTGGGTAACCATCCCTGTTTTGGGTTGCCGCCCCTCTTTTGGGACACCTCCCCTTTTAGGGACACCACCCATCACTGGGGAACACACCATGGCTCTACAGGCCCCAGTCCACACAGTACCCTTTAGACAGTGTCTTTTACTTAGGGCGTGTACTGGCCCTTTAAGAGTTTGAGTGCCTCGGTTCACACTGTCCTTTTTACCACACCAGCTCCTACTGGTACTGCCACCGCTTCCGTTGCAGCCACCAACAACCAGCACCTCCAGATGCTACTCCTAAGCTGCTGTGGCTGTTACTGCAGCTCCGCTGCTGCAGAACCTCTTGCTGCAACAGTCACTATAGCTCCTGCTACCACAAGTCTCTGCACGCTGCGCTGTCTTGCCGCTTGTCACCTTCATGACCCCACGAGTCACAGCCAGCCGCTTGTCACCTTCATGACTCCTCTGAGCCACAGCAAACACCTCACACGTGTTCCAGAAAAAAAAAACAAAAAACAGTTTCTCACCAACTCTTCTCACTGATCCCGACCAGCCTAGCACGGTTGTCAAAACCGTCCCCTGTTGGTGTTAGCCACACAGGTTCCTGGAAACCTCAGAGGTACCCAGCAAACAAAAAATACAGTCTTTCTCACTGACCCGTCAGCACACCACAGACTCCTGTCTGTCACTCTTGGCCACAGAGATTTTCCGGACACCTCTCTCATAGAGGCATCCCACAAAGGAAAAAACAGTTTTTCACTGACCTGTCAGCACACCACAGACTCCTGTCTGTTACCTGTTGATCACTCAGGTTTCCGGATACCTCCTTTTCATAGAGGCATCCCACAAGGACAAAACAGTTTCTCACTGACCCGTCAGTACACCACAGACTCCTGTCTGTCACCACTGCTTAACAGCGTCTTCAGATACCTCATGTCAGAGGCACCACATATAAACATCAACGCAGTTTATTCGTGACCACTGGTCACACTCACGGTTTTCACAGACCGTCCGTTCCTCCTCTGATTCCTCATTCCCAGTCCTGGAACATGTGCTCCTTGGGCCGCTGCCAGCATTCCATCCACCAATTGTAAGGTTTCACTCACTCGGCTGCTTCAGAGGTAAATCAGGAGACACTTTTCTTATCCAAAAATCATCAGGTTTATTGCATCATAAACCATAGGGTAACATACAATACAGCTCTTCAATGCTTCAGCTCCTGCCTGGAGCCTCACTCTTCAGACACAGAGACCTGTCTGTCATGTCCCGCCTTGGACACATGGAAGCCTGTCCACACTGGCAGACTCCCACACACTCTCTCTCAGGTGCAAAGCACACTTCTTAACATAGGTGTAACCCCACCCACAGATGAGGTCAGGATCACATGGTTAGGTCACCTGGTCATGACCTCATCACAGGTCCTTTACCACAACACAAATCATGCCTCCATGCATATCCCGAGGAGCATACACAGTGCCCCCTAGCTGCATCAGGGGTCACTACACCACACAGGTCACATGACCTTTTTTGCCTACTTAATCCTGCTCCGCCCTTCTGGCTTTGCTGGACTTCATTGTAACTTCTACTATTAAGCTAGCCGGGTGCTTGGTTACCTTACTCAGATAGTTTTGCTTGGTCTTTTGACCTCTATGTTCTATGTTGTTTTGCTTTTCTTTTTACTGCTACAACTTCTGTTAGGAGGTGTCCACCTTTTCTCCCAGTCCCTAGTGCTTGTAGGAATCCCTTCCTCGCATCTATAGGTCTTTGTTCAGACTAGCTGATGACTTTAGTGGGTCTGATCACAGGATCAGGTTCCCCGTTACATCGTAGGGATTGAGCTTAGTTTTATTGCAGGGACAGATTTCCCTTTCTTTCCTTAGTGCTTGTAGCAGAGCATAACACCAAGTGCTTCACAGAAATTTATAACGTAGAGCCGTGAAAATAAAAAAATCATATTTTTTTCCACAAAAATAATCTTTTTGCCCCCAAATTTTTATTTTTATAAGGGTAACAGGAGAAATAGGACCCCAAAAGCTATTGTGCAATTTGTCCTGAGTACGCTGATACCCCATGTGTGGGGGGGAACCACTATTTTGCCGCATGGCAGAGCTCGGAAGGGAAGGAACTCCGTTTTTAAATGGAGACTTTGATGGAATGGTCTGCTGGTGTAATGTTGCGCTTGAAGAGCCCCTGATGTTCCTAAACAGTAGAAACCCCCCACAATTAACCCCAATTTGGAAACTAGACCCCCCAAGGAACTTATCTAGATGTGTGGTCAGCACTTTGAACCCCCAAGGGCTTCACAGAAGTTTATAACGTAGAGCCATGAAAATAAAAAAAATCATATTTTTTTCCACAAAAATGACCTTTTTGCCCCCAAATTTTTATTTTTATAAGGGTAACAGGAGAAATAGGACCCAAAAAGTTGATGTGCATATTGTCCTGAGTACGCTGATATCCCATATGTGGGGGGGAACCACTGTGATCGCCTTACTGCGATCTTTGGGAGGCAGAATGAACAAATCCACAAAAGGTGAAGAATTGGTTTTCTTTTTTACGCCGTTCCTCGTGCGGTATTAGTGATTAGGCGACTTTATTCCTCGGATCGGTGCGATTACAGCGATACCAGATTTACACCCTTTTTTCATGTTTATCTTCTGTCACACTCTAAAAGACGCTTTTTTTTGGAAGAATTTTTTGTAAGAAATTTTTGCATCGCCGTATTTTGAGAGCTATAATTTTTCCATATTTCGGCCGACAGAGTTATCTGTGGGCTTATTTTTTGCGGGACGAGCTGACGTTTTTATTGGTACCATATTCGGGCATATAACATTTTTTGATTGTTTCCTATTCCGATTTTTGTGGAAGCAGAATGAACAAAAACCAGCAATTCAGGAATTGTTTTTTTTTTTTCCTCCGTTCCGCGTGTGGTAAAATTGATAAAGCAGCTTTATTCTTCGGGTCACTATGATTACAGCGATACCTCATTTATATTTTTTTTATGTTTTGGCGTTTTTTACACAATAAAAAATTTTATAGAAAAAATAATTATTTTTGCATCAGTTTATTCCGCGAGCTATAACTTTTTTATTTTTTTGCTGATGATGCTGTATAGCGGCTTGTTTTTTGCGGGACAAGATGACGTTTTCAGCGGTACCATGATTATTTATATCTGACTTTTTGGTCGCGTGTTATTGCACTTTTTCCAAGCGGTATGATGATACCGCTTGGAAAAAGTATAATTTACTACTTTTTTGTGTTTTTTTACGGCTTTCACTGAAGGGGATAACTAGGGTTACGCTTTTATAGATGGGATTTTTATGGACGCGGCGATACCAAACATGTGTATTTTTTTCTTTTTTCTTTTTTTAATTACATAAAAATGTGTATTTTTTAGGGGAATTTTTTTAAATTATTTTTTAATATTTTTTTTTTACAATTTTTTTAAAAAAATGCTTTTTTTTAACTTGTCCCTTTATGGGACTTTCACTTTTTTACTTTTGATTGCAGTTACAATGCATTGCAATGCTCCAGCATCAATGGTCACAGCGGCTTTCCGTAGCTAGATGACCCGGAGGTTGTCATGACAACCTCCGGGTCATCAAGGCAGAGATCGGGCCCTGCAAATACATTACAGGGCACCGATCTGAGGCAGAGGGAGTTCCCGATCCTCTGCCTCCCCCCTTGAGCACTGCGATCGCGCTCGATCGCAGCAGTCAGGGGTTAACAGCCAGGGGCGGCGGGGGCGCCGCGCCTGGCTGTCAGTGCAGGAAGCTCGGCCACTGCAGCGCTGAGCTCCTGTACTGATTGGGCAGAAGAGGCTGAAATTTCAGCCTCTTCTGCCTGATCTCTACTGTGTTTGGTCAGTCAAATTGACTGACCAATCACAGCGCTGTAGGTGCGGGACCTTTGCTTTTGGTCACAGAACTACCACTGCATGTTTACACGCAGTGGTAGTTCAAAGGCATGACGTGCAGAGTCCGTCAAGGTGCCAAAACTGACACCTTGCCATGATGGACTGTGCACGCCATTGGACATTAAGGGGTTAAGAAGCACTAAAAGAGATCAAAAAATGTGGTAGTCAGTAGAGATGAGCGACTTTCCTTTTTTTAGGGTCGAGCCGGGTTTCATGAAACCTGACTTTGAAAATCGGGTTGAACAAAATCGGCCGACTATCGTGAAAAGTCGAAGGTCCAACTGAAACACGAAACCCAATACAAGTCAATGGGGAAGCAAAGTCGGCAGGGAGTGGACGATAGTAAACACACCTACAGTGCCCATTTCAAAGCTAACAACATAAATTCTTATTACTTAAGCTTGGCAACCTTAATTAACTTTATAACAATAGTTACTCACTGAAAACTGGAGTTTATTTGGCTAAAGTTGTGAGGGGTTAGGGCTGGCTCCCGGTTTTCGTGTGCCCGGGCCAAAGAGTCTCAGTGGGCCCCTTTAACACATACCACAATTCATGATGCTCCGATACGGCAGAGAAATATAGGTATAGTACAATGCCAAATACTTCACTTCTTACATTACATGACTGATATCTATGTTAAAATCTACAATAGCTCAAAAACCAGACAGTATATTCCTCCATACAGTATTATGTCCACCACATAGTGCGCCATAAAGAATAATGAGCCCCATATATTGCTCCATACATAATAATTGGCCCCATATAATGTTCCATACAGTATATGATGAGCTCCACATACTGCTCCAGTATATGATAGTCCCCATATAATGTGCCATAAAGTATAGGACGGTCCCCATAGAGTACAATGAGCCCCACATATTGCTCCACACGGTATAATGAGTCGCATATAAAGCTCCATACAGTATATGATGGGCCCCATATATTGCTCCATACAGAATGTGCTCCATATAGTGCTCCATACAGAATAGGCCCCATATGTGCCCCATATGATGCTCCATACCCTATATGATGCCCCATAAATAATGAACCCCATATGATTCTCCAGTATATGATGGGCCACATGGATGATGCTCCAGTGTCTTATGGGCCAAAATAATGCTCCATATATAATGGGCCCCATTATTAATGATCCAGTGTATAATGGGTCCCGTAAATGCTGCTCCAGTGTCTGTTTTCCCCCTTTTGGAATGCTCCAGTATATGATGGGCCCTATCTATGATGCTCAAGTGTATGATTGGCCCCATATATCATTCTCCAGTGTATAATGCTCCCCATATATTGCTCCAAACATTAAAAAAAATGAAATACCTCTCCTCGCTGTGCACTGCTCTACTCTGGACTGCTCAGCGTCACCATCTTACAGCTCTCTGCACTTGGACTGTTTAGTCAGAGGGCGTACAGATGTGACATCATTACGCTCTCTAACCTGAATGTCACTGTCAGGAAACACTGAAGACGTCAGAGCGGTGGAGCATGGAGAGGTAAGTATTGCAAGTGCTGAGGCCCTGAGCAAGCGGGGGGCCGACTCGTGGCGACGGCACTGGCACAGGGCCCCTCATAGTACGCTGGTGTGTCTGACAGCGAGTGGGCCCTCCCACGATCAGAGACACTTTTTTGTACTATGAGGGGCCCTTTGCCAGAGCCGTCGCCAACGAGTAAGCCCCCCACCTGCTCAGGATCCGTCACTTGCCCAGGTGCACCAGGTGCTGACGCCGGCCCTGAGTGGGGGGATTTGTATGTTTTGTAGTCCGTCCACGCTTGCAAGTGCATGGTGATTAAATGTCTAAGCATGTAACTGGTATTCAAATTTTTGAGATATTTCCCTCGGCTAAAGGTCCTTCCACACTTCTTACAGATAACTTTTGCCTCATCAATAGGATTTTGGTCAAAAAAGTGCCACACTGCACTCTTCCTACTATGATATAAATTTTCAGAGAACGCACGCTGTGCTAATTTGACCGTCTGGCCAAGCTGTCCTGCAACTCATTTTTTTTTTTAACACGTTTTTGGACTGCTATGAGCCTGCCAGATAACCGCTGCTGTGATGTCGATGCCTGCTGCGGATCCTTCTCCTCTTCTAAGCTATTGCCAGCAGCACCGTCTTCCCCAATGGATGCCAAACCGGGTCAACAACTGGGTCATCCATCACCTTCTCTTCAAATTCATCTGCACCTTCCTCTGTGTCACCGTTTAAGGTGGTATAGTATGCGGGAAGGGGCACCTGAGTTTCATCACAGTCAGATTCTGGCTCAGTAAACTGCGAGGGAAATGTAGTGCTGTGGTTGAATGTACCAGCAGAATCATCTAGCAGTGGCTGTGCATCAGTGCACTCCATCTCTGATTCATGTTGGACTGGGGAATTCAGGATTTCACTTGATAACCCAGGCATGGTATGTGAAAAGAGCTCCATGGAGTTATTTGAAGTGTGGCCTACCGTATCATTCACTTTTGTTGGGAAGAAGCACACAAGGAAAGGTGTTGCTCCTGACCAGGAGCCTGCACTGATGACTCAGTGCTTGCATTTTTTGAAACTTCAGAAGAGGAGGCGATAGAGCTGGAGTGTTATGAATGTTTTAGAAATGAATTCTGAGCAGAAGCTCCCTCTGGTGCTTACAAACAGTACTGAACCATTCAATGAGGATTGGCAATCAGGAATTACAGACTGGCTGGATATAAGGGAGGTTTCCCCCATCATGGTTGCCGGTGATCAATTGTTCTTGTCTCAACTTTGTTTCCTGGTTCACTTGGAAGCTTGCTGAGTCTTGCCTCTTCTCCTGCTCTCAGATAAGATATTTTCTGTTTTTTGTTTTTGTGCTTGCCATTTGCATTTTTCTATGCATTTCTGAGAGGTTGGCCAGGTTCCCCTCCCCAGGGGGCTTGGGTTCCTCTCGTTTCCTCTGGAGCCACTGTTGTTTGTTCATTTGCCTTTTTCAGTTTTTTCTGTGGCTGCAGCTTAGTTTTCTTACACCAGAGAACTAATTTAGGTGGTAGAGGTCGTGTGATCTCAGGTGTTTTTGCAATTAGTAGCGTTGGCTATTTTTTAGGGTTTTTTGGAATTGCAGTAAGTATCCTTCCTATCCTTTTCTGTCTAGGCAGATTGGGCCCCAGAGTTTGCTCATACTATTTTCTGTCTGTGTCTGTATTTCACTATTCAAAAAAGTAATAAAATTTGGAATAAATCATAATATGTGTACATGTATTCCCTTTAAAAGTACAAAATTTATTTTATTATGATACCTTAAAAAACACCAAAACCCAGTGAAGGTATAACTTAACGTTTATACCGATAAACTGCACTGTCAGACACCCTATGTTAGTCCTGATCTATCGCCTACCTTGCCGTGGAGGTTGGCACCCTAAAAGTAGCGATATGGCGCCCCCACTCAACGTAGGCTCTCCCTAACTTCCCTGTATGTCCCTCAAATGAAGGTGGGAAAACATAAATCAATAGTAAGAAATGAAGGGAGCCTTGGAACTATACATATCTGGCAGCAGAAATAATAATATGTCTAAATCATGCCACTGTAAGCCCTGATGAATATACATCAATTATGCACAAAAATCACTGTGGGATTATTAAGAACTGCAAATTTTGCAAAAAGATATCATCTGCAGGACTTTGGAAACAAGAACATAATATTCCTTTGCACAAATAAAGCTATATAGAAATCCACACTGGCATATCAGTATAACACTCATAGCAAGCTAATATAGATATATAAAGAGGATTCCTTTGCACAAAATAAAGCTATATAGAAATCCACACTGACATATCAGTATAACAATCATAGCAAGCTAATATAGATATATAAAGAGATATTAGGACTTAGCATGAGATAGGTGAACCCCGACGCGTTTCCCCGTTAATGGAGCGGTTCCTCAGGAGGTCTGCATGATGCCTGATGCCATAAGGATGATGACATGAAGGGCACCTAAAACCGTGGACTTAAATAACCACCGCCGATGAACGCCTTATGATAGGCTCCACCCCCCACAATCAGGGCGGATTAGTAACCGGGTGAAAAAGTGCCGCAATCAGCATTATTAATGTACCTTATAAAGCTGCAAGCGGCGTGTCTGACTTCATCTTTCCCGCTCCACCGGAAGTACCCACAGTGCATAGCGGGATGACCACTTCCGCCCTTCCGTTCAGAGATCAGCTGTGCGTTCCAAAACATGGAACGCACAGGAGTTGGAAAGGAAGCATATGCCTTTTACTCTTAATTTGTATGCGCTTCAAAAAATAGGAGCGAATATGGGCCACAATGTTACCTATTTTCATACACAGTGATACATCGTGTTTAACAGTTATAATCAACAAAAATAGGTGATACAGCAATAATACGATAAACAAAGGCCGATGATAGAATATACATCCGCAATATTATTTAATATTCATATAGGAGATTACGGTACATTTTCTTCGTGTTTGCAGCATTTGAGAGATATCAAAGCAAATTAATAGAGAAAAAGCAAACATCGCTTTTAAAATAACCAGATAATTTTATCCACCAATGGGATTATGCGAAAAGCATGATGTGGACTGACTACATAGATCAATTATTGTCATGAGAAGATGTCAGAAACAGAACCAAAACAGGTTTTACTCAAATAAATGGAACATACGATAAAGCCTCATTTAAACCCCTCGGACTCAGGGATTGTAACCTGAATATCCACTCAGCCTCACGTTTGAGAATGAGCTTATCCAGATCTCCCCCCCTCATTTTGGGCTTCACTAATTCAATCATTGTGAAGGTAATCTCCGATATCTTTCCTCCATGGATTTCATTCATATGGCGTGCCAATGGAGTATCCCTTTTATTCCTAATATCATTCCGATGCTCGCCCACTCTTACCCTTAGTTCCCTTTTAGTTTTGCCAATATAATCCATAGCACAGGTGCTATTAATTTGCTTTGATATCTCTCAAATGCTGCAAACACGAAGAAAATGTACCGTAATCTCCTATATGAATATTAAATAATATTGCGGATGTATATTCTATCATCGGCCTTTGTTTATCGTATTATTGCTGTATCACCTATTTTTGTTGATTATAACTGTTAAACACGATGTATTACTGTGTATGAAAATAGGTAACACTGTGGCCCATATTCGCTCCTATTTTTTGAAGCGCATACAAATTAAGAGTAAAAGGCATATGCTTCCTTTCCAACTCCTGTGCGTTCCATGTTTTGGAACGCACAGCTGATCTCTGAACGGAAGGGCGGAAGTGGTCATCCCGCTATGCACTGTGGGTACTTCCGGTGGAGCGGGAAAGATGAAGTCAGACACGCCGCTTGCAGCTTTATAAGGTACATTAATAATGCTGATTGCGGCACTTTTTCACCCGGTTACTAATCCGCCCTGATTGTGGGGGGTGGAGCCTATCATAAGGCGTTCATCGGCGGTGGTTATTTAAGTCCACGGTTTTAGGTGCCCTTCATGTCATCATCCTTATGGCATCAGGCATCATGCAGACCTCCTGAGGAACCGCTCCATTAACGGGGAAACGCGTCGGGGTTCACCTATCTCATGCTAAGTCCTAATATCTCTTTATATATCTATATTAGCTTGCTATGATTGTTATACTGATATGTCAGTGTGGATTTCTATATAGCTTTATTTTGTGCAAAGGAATCCTCTTTATATATCTATATTAGCTTGCTATGAGTGTTATACTGATATGCCAGTGTGGATTTCTATATAGCTTTATTTGTGCAAAGGAATATTATGTTCTTGCTTCCAAAGTCCTGCAGATGATATCTTTTTGCAAAATTTGCAGTTCTTAATAATCCCACAGTGATTTTTGTGCATAATTGATGTATATTCATCAGGGCTTACAGTGGCATGATTTAGACATATTATTATTTCTGCTGCCAGATATGTATAGTTCCAAGGCTCCCTTCATTTCTTACTATTGATTTATGTTTTCCCACCTTCATTTGAGGGACATACAGGGAAGTTAGGGAGAGCCTACGTTGAGTGGGGGCGCCATATCGCTACTTTTAGGGTGCCAACCTCCACGGCAAGGTAGGCGATAGATCAGGACTAACATAGGGTGTCTGACAGTGCAGTTTATCGGTATAAACGTTAAGTTATACCTTCACTGGGTTTTGGTGTTTTTTAAGGTATCATAATAAAATAAATTTTGTACTTTTAAAGGAATACATGTACACATATTATGATTTATTCCAAATTTTATTACTTTTTTGAATAGTCTATTACTAATGTGGTATGGCTGGTTTCTTGTCAACCCCCATTAATGTGGATCTCTGGATGCAGGACGCAAACCAGGTTTTTTCTACCAACCAAGCCTCTTCTACCACTAGTGAAAACCCCCCCTAAAGAATTTATTTAAAGAATTGTACCTCTGTTATAAGGATAATATCAAGTCCTGGTGGGAGGTCAAAGGCCTAGAAAATTATATAAAAAATAGGATTGTACCTAAAGGTCTTCGTATTAATATATATCCTTCATCTCGTACGGCCAACCCCCAGTTCCTCACTCTGTGGACAAAGGAATCAATCGAATCCTCTTTGAGGTTTATGCAGCTTCTACTGAGTGAGGAACAAAGATTGTTTCAGGAGTCTAGTAAAAGATTAAATAGCCTCATTGAAAGGATTCAAAAATTTAAAACTGACCCTGACTTTGTGAAGCGTGAAAACATACTGCAGACCTCTGTAGAGAAATTTCAAACAAATTTGAAAGATCGTAAGCATTCTCAATTTCTGAGGGATCTGAATGAGTTTAAAGATAATAAAGCATATGAATACCAGAGTGGGGTGTTGACAGAGGTTTCGTCATCAGATATAGATACGTCAGACACTGAACGCACGGACGTTTTTACTAATTTTCAAACCAGGGGTAAAACGCCACGAGGTAGATGGCGGGCATCCAGAAGCCATCACAACAGACAAAGGGAGGAGGAAGGGGCGCCCAGATGAGTTCAGGTCCCTATACTGGCCCTTCTACATCGGGGTCATTGCAACCATCTTTTTTAGACAGAGGCCCTCCGATGGGTTACGATTTGAGGAGGAGGCCTCAATAGATCAGGGTCAGATTATCAATCTTTCTTCATATATACCTTCGGGTGATGACTATTCTGTTCTAAGAAAAGGTTTAAATTTTGTACCCACAAATCCTTTTAATTGTTTCAGTTGGGTAAAAGACCTGAACTTATTTGGACGCAATCTAAAATGGAAATTATTTTTCCAGAGAAATGATGCTGAGCAATGCAGAAAATTTGGTTTATCAGAGGAAGACCTAGAGAGCTTCCAGGCACTAACGAGTCTTCTTAACGAGGATAATCAACAAGTAGGGAAGGGCCCCTTTACGGATCTCAAAAGAAAAAGTACAAGGATGCCACCTATTACTGAGATTACAAGCGTGGATATATTTATGAAATTAGTCGAGATAGATCTTTGCAAAATCCCGCGTATGAACCAGTGGAGTGAATCCAATCTCTCACATGGTGAAAAACAGGCCCTGGAACGATTAGAAAAAAACAGGGACCTTATCATAAAAGCATCTGATAAAGGTGGCAACCTTGTTCTTATGGACCATCCAGAATATCTACGTATGTGTCATCAACTACTACATGACACAGATACCTATGAGATTCTCCAGGGGGACCCGACCCAGATATATAGTGAAAAATTAAATAAAATCCTGAGCCAGGCACGGGGAAAGGCTTGATATCTGAGAATGAATTTAAGTTCATGATACCGAATAATCCAGTTATACCAACTTTCTATGCCCTCCCAAAAGTGCATAAGGGTTTGGACCCCCTAAAAGGCCGTCCAATTGTGGCAGGTATTGATTCACTAACACAAAACTCGGGTGTCTATTTAGACCGAATTTTAAGACCGTTTGTAATATCTTTGCCTTCATATGTACGGGATACTTCTCATCTTTTGGGTATCTTGGGGGGGATAACTGTTGAGACCAACACACTTGTTGCCTCAATAGATGTAGAAGCGCTATATAGCAGTATCCCACATAGTTTCGGCATTATGGCTGTGACTCATTTCCTGAGGACGAGATCTGTGACTTGTTGGGAACACAATGACTTTGTGGAGGAACTCCTCTCATTCACACTTACCCATAATTATTTCCTCTTTGATGGCAAGTACTTCCACCAGCTCAGGGGGACCGCAATGGGGAGCCCTTGTGCGCCCACTTATGCGAATGTCTTCCTGGGCTGGTGGGAGGAGACCCATATTTTTGGGGGTGAAGAAGAGGGATGGTGGAGTCAATATATTTCCCTCTGGGCCAGATATATCGATGATATTCTGGTACTTTGGTCTGGCCCAGAGAAGGACTTCAACCGCTTCATTGAATGTATCAATAAGAATAAAATTGGTCTCAGGTTTACATCTGAATGCCATGCACGGAGTATCAATTTTTGGACCTGACAATATCAATGGAGGATGATGGTAAAATATGTACTAGCACCTATAGGAAACCCACGGCAACAAATAGCCTCCTTAGATGGACAAGCCATCACCCGGTGCCCCTTAAAAGAGGGATACCGAAAGGACAGTTCCTTCGTATCAGAAGGAACTGTTCTGATGTAAGCACCTACAATAGACAATCTAAAGACCTATACTCCAGATTTAGGAATAGGGGGTATCCGGATAATGTCCTCAATGGCCCTCTGAATTATGCTCGCTCTCAAAACAGGGAGACCTTGCTCACTAAGAAAACGCCTCTGAATGATGCTTCATCGAACAGTGTTAGGTTGATTGGCACCTTTGATGCACAGTCCGAAAGGGTTTATCAGGTCATCAAGAAGCATTGGGACATACTCTTGGCGGATCCGGAGGTTAAAAAACTGGTTCCATTAAAACCTAGCATAACATATAGGAGGGGACGTTCCATTGGGGACCGTTTGGTCCATAGTCTATATCAGAGGCCGACCAGGGCTGGTACCTGGCTTGATAGAAGACCGGTGGGTTTCTTTAGATGTGGTAATTGCTCCAAATGTAGTATGATGAATCCAGGTAAAACATTCTCTAGTGCAGTTAGTGGTAGGGTTTACCATATTAGAAATTTTGGCAACTGTAGATCGTCAGGCCTGGTATATAAGGCTACATGCACCTGTGCTATGGATTATATTGGCAAAACTAAAAGGGAACTAAGGGTAAGAGTGGGCGAGCATCGGAATGATATTAGGAATAAAAGGGATACTCCATTGGCACGCCATATGAATGAAATCCATGGAGGAAAGATATCGGAGATTACCTTCACAATGATTGAATTAGTGAAGCCCAAAATGAGGGGGGGAGATCTGGATAAGCTCATTCTCAAACGTGAGGCTGAGTGGATATTCAGGTTACAATCCCTGAGTCCGAGGGGTTTAAATGAGGCTTTATCGTATGTTCCATTTATTTGAGTAAAACCTGTTTTGGTTCTGTTTCTGACATCTTCTCATGACAATAATTGATCTATGTAGTCAGTCCACATCATGCTTTTCGCATAATCCCATTGGTGGATAAAATTATCTGGTTATTTTAAAAGCGATGTTTGCTTTTTCTCTATTAATTTGCTTTGATATCTCTCAAATGCTGCAAACACGAAGAAAATGTACCGTAATCTCCTATATGAATATTAAATAATATTGCGGATGTATATTCTATCATCGGCCTTTGTTTATCGTATTATTGCTGTATCACCTATTTTTGTTGATTATAACTGTTAAACACGATGTATTACTGTGTATGAAAATAGGTAACACTGTGGCCCATATTCGCTCCTATTTTTTGAAGCGCATACAAATTAAGAGTAAAAGGCATATGCTTCCTTTCCAACTCCTGTGCGTTCCATGTTTTGGAACGCACAGCTGATCTCTGAACGGAAGGGCGGAAGTGGTCATCCCGCTATGCACTGTGGGTACTTCCGGTGGAGCGGGAAAGATGAAGTCAGACACGCCGCTTGCAGCTTTATAAGGTACATTAATAATGCTGATTGCGGCACTTTTTCACCCGGTTACTAATCCGCCCTGATTGTGGGGGTGGAGCCTATCATAAGGCGTTCATCGGCGGTGGTTATTTAAGTCCACGGTTTTAGGTGCCCTTCATGTCATCATCCTTATGGCATCAGGCATCATGCAGACCTCCTGAGGAACCGCTCCATTAACGGGGAAATGCGTCGGGGTTCACCTATCTCATGCTAAGTCCTAATATCTCTTTATATATCTATATTAGCTTGCTATGATTGTTATACTGATATGTCAGTGTGGATTTCTATATAGCTTTATTTTGTGCAAAGGAATCCTCTTTATATATCTATATTAGCTTGCTATGAGTGTTATACTGATATGCCAGTGTGGATTTCTATATAGCTTTATTTGTGCAAAGGAATATTATGTTCTTGTTTCCAAAGTCCTGCAGATGATATCTTTTTGCAAAATTTGCAGTTCTTAATAATCCCACAGTGATTTTTGTGCATAATTGATGTATATTCATCAGGGCTTACAGTGGCATGATTTAGACATATTATTATTTCTGCTGCCAGATATGTATAGTTCCAAGGCTCCCTTCATTTCTTACTATTGATTTATGTTTTCCCACCTTCATTTGAGGGACATACAGGGAAGTTAGGGAGAGCCTACGTTGAGTGGGGGCGCCATATCGCTACTTTTAGGGTGCCAACCTCCACGGCAAGGTAGGCGATAGATCAGGACTAACATAGGGTGTCTGACAGTGCAGTTTATCGGTATAAACGTTAAGTTATACCTTCACTGGGTTTTGGTGTTTTTTAAGGTATCATAATAAAATAAATTTTGTACTTTTAAAGGGAATACATGTACACACACACACAATGTGTCTGTATTTCCTCTTGTCTAACCGTCATTACATGTTTGGGGGCTTCCTATGTTCTTTGGGGATCTGCTCCGGGGCAGATAGCTTTCCTCTTTCTATCTTTAGGTGTAGTTAGCCTCTCAGGCTGTGACGAGGCGTCTAGGACCAACGTAGGAACGCTACACGGCTGCCTTTAGTTGTGGTGGTTAGTCAGGGTACTGCAATCCAGTAGATTCCAACCTCTCTGGTGTATTGCCGTTTTTGCCTGCTCTCCTCAGCTACCAAAACATAACACTGGAGGCTGTTTCGGCAATGTAAGCCAAAACCTATTCCTGATGCTCTGGCTTTAAAAGCAGTTTATCTACTCCCAGTAAAGGGATAAATACAAAAGTCACAGACGCTCTCAGGCTCAGTATGGATTACACCAGAATATAAAAAGAAGAAAAAGGGTAATGTATCAGAAGCGTACAGCTGTATACAGTATTGGGGTAATTTTAAAATCTCTGTATATATTTCCGGAGTAACAGACAGACGCTCTCAGGCTCAGTATGGATCACACAAGAAAATAATAATAAGAAAAAGGGGTACTGTATCAGCAGATACCAGGTATATATAGTATAGTGAAAATATTCTAAATCTCCGTATATATTTCAGGAGGCAGACACTGACGCTCACAGGCTCAGTATGGATTACACAATAATATAAAAAGATGAAAAAAAGGTACTGGATCACCAGATACAAGGTATATATCGTAGACTGAAAATATTCTAAATCTCCGTATATATTTCAGGAGGCAGACACTGACGCTCACAGGTTCAGTATGGATAACACAATATAAAAGATGAAAAAGGGGTACTGTATCAGCAGATACAAGGTATATATAGCATAGTAAAAATATTCTAAATCTCCGTATATATTTCAGGAGTCAGACACAGATGCTCAAAGGCTCAGTATGGATTAGACCAGAATAGAAAAAGCAGAAAAAGGGTACTGTATCAGCAGATACCAGGTATATATAGTGTAGTAAAAATATTCTAAATATCCGTATATATTTCAGGAGTCAGACAAAGACGCTCTCAGGCTCAGTATGGATTAGACCAGAATAGAAAAAGCAGAAAAAGGGCACTGTATCAGCAGATACCAGGTATTTATAGTATAGTGAAAATATTCAAAATCTCCGCATATATTTCAGGAGGCAGACAAAGACGCTCGCAGGCTCAGTATGGATTAAAGAAGAATAAAATAAGCAGATCCGCAAGAAATAATCACACATGTTCCAGGTGTCAATGATGCACTTTGAGTGGTGGGTGGAGGAGGACTTTCTGGCAAAAAGGGTACTGTATCACAAGCGTACAGCTGTATACAGTCTAGGGGTCATTGTAAATCTCCGTATATATTTCCGGAGTCACACACAGACGCTCTCAGGCTTAGTATCGATTACACCAGAATATAAAAAGTAGAAAAAGGGTAATGTATTACAAGCGTACAGCTGTATACATTGATGGGATAATTTTTAAATCTCCTTATATATTTCCGGAGTAATAGACAGACGTTCACAGGCTCAGTATGGATTAAACCACAATATAAAAAGCTGAAAAAGGGCACTGTATCACCAGATACTAGGTATATATAGTAGACTGAAAATATTCAAATTCTCCGTATATATTTCAGGAGGCAGACAAAGATGCTCTCAGGCTCAGTATGGATTACACAATAATATAAAAAGATAAAAAAGGGGTACTGTATCACCAGATACCAGGTATATATAGTAGACTGAAAATATTCTAAATCTCCGTATATATTTCAGGAGACAGACAATGACGCTCACAGGCTCAGTATGAATTACACAAGAATATAAAAAGTTGGGGAGTGTAGGGGGGGGGGACAGCCCGGATAGGGAGGTGGCAAAAATGGCATATGTTGAGGTGTATAATGGACGTAAAGCAGCTGCAAATGGAGGAATTGGAGAAGTCCGAGGAAGAGGACAAAAAAGGGGTACTGTATCACCAGATACAAGGTAGTATAGTGAAAATATTCTAAATCTCTGTATACATTTCAGGAGGCAGGTATGACGCTCCAGGCTCAGTTGGATTACACAAAATATAAAAAGCTGAAAAAGGGCACTGTATCACCAGATACTAGGTATATATAGTAGACTGAAAATATTCAAATTCTCCGTATATATTTCAGGAGGCAGACAAAGATGCTCTCAGGCTCAGTATGGATTACACAATAATATAAAAAGATAAAAAAGGGGTACTGTATCACCAGATACCAGGTATATATAGTAGACTGAAAATATTTTAAATCTCCGTATATATTTCAGGAGACAGACAATGACGCTCACAGGCTCAGTATGAATTACACAAGAATATAAAAAGTTGGGGAGTGTAGGGGGGGGGACAGCCCGGATAGGGAGGTGGCAAAAATGGCATATGTTGAGGTGTATAATGGACGTAAAGCAGCTGCAAATGGAGGAATTGGAGAAGTCCGAGGAAGAGGACAAAAAAGGGGTACTGTATCACCAGATACAAGGTAGTATAGTGAAAATATTCTAAATCTCGTATACATTTCAGGAGGCAGGTATTGACGCTCTCAGGCTCAGGTTGGATTACACAATAATATAAAAAGATGAAAAAGGGGTACTGTATCAGCAGATACCAGGTATATAGTCTAGGGAAAACATTGGAAATCGCCGCATATATTTCAGGAGTCAGACAATGATGCTAGCAGGCTCAGTATGGATTACACAATATGGACAGCACGGTGGCTCAGTGGATAGCTTTGCAGCGCTGGAGTCCTGGGTTCGAATCCCACCTAGGACAACATCTGCAAGGAGTTTGTATGTTCTTCCCGTGCTTGCGTGGGTTTCCTCCGGGTACTCCGGTTTCCTCCCATACTCTAAAAACATACAGATAGGGAATCTAGATTGTGAGCCCCATTGGGGAGAGCGACGATAATGTGTTCAAACTGTAAAGCGCTGCGGAATATGTTAGCACTATATAAAAATAAGATTATTATTATTAATTAATATAAGAAGAAAAAGGGTACTGTATAAGCAGATACCAGGGATATTATTATTATTATTATTATACATTTTTATAGCGCCATTTATTCCATGGCGCTTTACAGGTGATATAGTATAGTGAAAATATTCTAAATCTCCGTATATATTTCAGGAGGCAGACACTGACGCTCACAGGCTCAGTATGGATTAGACCAGAATATAAAAAGATGAAAAAGGCTACTGTATCACCAGATTAAAGGTAGTATAGAGAAAATATACTAAATCTCCGTATATATTTCAGGAGACAGACACTGACGCTCTCAGGCTCAGTATAGATTACACAATAATATAAAAAGATGAAAAAGGGGTACTTTATCAGTAGACTGAAAATATTCTAAATCTCCGTATATATTTCAGGATGCAGACACTGAAGCTCACAGGCTCAGTATGAATTATACAAGAATATAATAAGATAAAGTGGTACTGTATCACCAGATACAAGGTAGTATAGTCAAAGTGTTCTAAATCTCCGTATATATTTCAGGAGGCTCATAATGACGCTCACAGTATGGATTACACAGGAATATAATAAGAAGAAAAAGGGGTATTGTATCAGCAGTTAACAGGTATATATAGTCTAAGGAAAATATTGGAAATCATCGTTTTTATTTCAGGAGTCAGAAAATGACGCTCACAGGCTCAGTATGGATTACACAAGAATATAAAAAGTTAGGGAGTGAAGGAGGGGGTGACAGCCCAGATAGGGAGGTGGCAAAAAAAGGCATATGTTGAGGTGTATAATGGACATAAAGCAGCTGCAAATGGAGGAATTGGAGAAGTCCGAGGAAGAGGAGGACAAAAAAAGGGGTACTGTATCACCAGATACAAGGTAGTATAGTGAAAATATTCTAAATCTCCGTTTATATTTCAGGAGGCAGACACTGCAGTGCAGATGGGATTGCGATTTTGTGAATTGTTCTGTAGGCAGTACAAACCGCTGTGTAAAGCTTCCTTTAGCCTTGCAGTGCTGTTTTCACAGCTCTCTGCAAGGTCTGTGTGTGAGTGCAGGTGACGCTGCAGTTTGGTCTGCATCCACCGCTGTTTGTAGTCTGCTGCACGTGTGTCACTGCCTCATCCTTTTTTTTTTTTTTTGTAATTGGTGCTGCTCCATTTAATTTAAATTAACTCTCATCTATTAGTGTGACGCGCTTCCATCCGTATCCAATACATTGGTTGCAAACACTATAGAAGTACATAGCGTAGCCTTTCAGAGCTAGTGAACAGTTGTGTGCAGTGTTCACGGCTGTCTGTGAGGTCTCTTTGTGAGTGCAGCTCACGCTGAAGTTAGTTCTGCATCCACTGCTGGTTGTAGTCTGCTAAGCATGTGTCACTGCCTCATCCTTTTTTTTTTTTATTGTAATTGGTGCTGCTCCATTCAATTTCAATTAACTCTCATCTATTAGTGTGACGCGCTTCCATCCATATCCAATACATTAGTTGCAAACACTATAGAAGTACATAGCGGAACCTTTCGGCTGGTTTGCGGCCTGCAGGACCAGACAGATTAGTATTATCCTATTTTTTGTAGCCTTATCTATTGCATTCTAGTTTCCTGCATTGTAACAGCTACAAAAATTTTGTGAGTGATACTATCGATTGTACATCTTTTGTTTCAATCCCAACCTTTGTTTTTTTGGTGAAAAACACAAAAAAGTTAATAAAGTTCAGCAAACACTACACTTGACACTTGCTAGGCCACATTACTGATATTAAAGTGTAGTCCACACTTAATAAACTTAGTGTTTCTTATACCTGTTAGCAGCTGTTCAGGAATAAGCACACTAAGGCCTTAGTACTTTTCTGCCTATCTTTATCAATCTACCAAGATGAAGAAGGCAGGGAGTAAGGCACGTGGTCGTGGGCGTGGAGTTTCAGCAGGGAGAGGACGTCGGGATTCTGTGCCTGCTGCGGCCACCAGTGACACAGCATCCACCAGCTTTCCCCGTGAGCGGTCCTTTATGCGCAGTTTTGTAGGAGCTCGGCGTACCCTCCGGCTGTGGGAAGAACAAATTGAAGTCGTTGTCGGATGGATGCCAGCTAACGCATCGACTTCAATTGCTTCCACCTCTTCTCAGGACCAGAGCACTGAAGAGCAACCATCTGTCTCTTCACCACCTGCCAAATTGCCCAGGCAGTCAGAGAGCTCTGTACAGGAGCCAGCTCAGTCTCTACTTCTGTTCTCTGAATCTGTTGGCTTGGAAAGAGGGGGCCAGCCATGCAGCATTCTAGAATGTGAAGAAGAAGGAGTATGCAGTGATGCGCAACTGCTTTGTCTCTCTGAATCTGAAGAGGCGGGTGAGCCAGTGCTGATGGTCAGCACACCGCAGAAAGCATCTGATGATGATGAGACTCAGGTGCCAGTTTCTGTTGCGCATGGTGCTGGCAAGACGACCCAACAGCAGCAGGTGTTGGAAGAGAGTAGTGGAGATGATGAGGTCCTTGACCCATCATGGCGTGAGGAACAGGAAGGTGGTGGGAGCAGCTCTGAGGAAGAGATTCCCCCAAAGGTCCAAACAGGTGGTAGAGGTAGGCTGCAGACTCGGTTGCCTGTAGCCTCCACTTTGGCACCCGTTCGGAGCAGTTCTCTTCCAAAAGCCAAAACGGGTGCTCCCAGGACTTGCAGTGCGTGGTCCTTTTTTGACACAGTTGCAGATGACATTTGCTTTGTCAAATGCAAGCTGTGTAATCAAAAAGTCAAAAGAGGTAAAAGTGCCAGCAACCTCAATACCACTAATATGTGGAAACATGTGCGGACCAAGCATGTGATGGAGTTACAAAGACACACTGGAGACGTAGGCCAACCTGCAGCACCACCTACATCTTCAGCTCATGTTGGAGCCTCTTCCTCCAGCTCACACACAGCTCTTTCGGCTTTCTCACATGATCGCCATGGAAGAACCTCTGTCACTGGTGTACAGAGACCCAGTGTAATTCCACCCACAGCACCAAGTTCCCTGTCATCCTCACACTCCCAGGCCACTGTACAGCCATCGGTAGCACAGGCATGGGAGAAAAGGTGGCCCTACATGGCAAACCATCCCAGAGCACAGGCTCTGAATGCTGGCATTGCAAAACTCCTGTCCCTTGAAATGCTGTCATTCAGGCTGGTGGAGACTGACACATTCCGTAACTTACTGGCATTGGCAGTCCCACAATACAACGTGCCCAGCCGCTTTTGTTTCAGCAGGCAAGCCGTCCCTGCACTGCAAAAGTATGTGGAGGGAAAAATTAAACATGCGCTACTAAACACCGTCAGTAGCAAGGTCCACCTGACCACCAATGCGTGGACCAGTACCCATGGACAGGGACAAAACCTTTCCCTCACTGCCCATTGGGTCAATGTTGTGGAGCCGGGTACAGATCTTGCGAGTGGCGCTGTACGTGTTCTGCCAACTCCAAGGATTGCAGGAATCCAGTCTGTACACATTGACTCCTCCTCCTACTCCAGTTCCTCAGAATCATCGCTGCAGGAGCCGTCACGGTCTACCTCCACATGGACCCGTGAACGCTTACCTGTTACGACCGATATGAGCACAGCCGTGGCAAAACATCAACAGGCCATCCTGAAATTAATTTCCCAAAGGGGAATCTAAGCCACACAGCGCAGGAGCTCTGGAATGCCATCAAGCAGGAGAGCGACGTGTGGTTTGTGCCAGCGAATCTCGAGCCAGGCTTTGTAGTGTGTGACAATGGCCAAAATCTGGTGGCAGCTCTGGGCCTAGGCAACCTCACTTGCATACCATGTCTGGCACATGTGCTCAACTTGGTCGTGCAGAGTTTTTTGAGGGACTATCTGGATCTTGATGCACTGCTGCACAAGGTCCGCCTAGAGTGCGCTCACTTGCGGAGTTCCAGCATGGCCAGATCGCGCATTGCAGCTCTGCAACACCGATTCTGCCTTCCAGAACATCGCATCATATGTGACCTAACCACCAGGTGGAATTCCACGTTACATATGTTAGAGCGGTTGTGTGAGCAGCAGGCAGCAGTAATGGAGTACCAGCTGCATTAGGCGCAATCAACTCGCAATTTGCGCCGTTCACACTTCACCACCACTGAGTGGGCCTCTATGAAGGACATCTGCCACGTTTTGGGTGCTTTTGATGACTCAACGCAGATGGCGAGTGCAGATGATGCACTAGTCAGCATGACTGTCCCCCTTATCTGCCTGCTTCAAAAGACACTGCAAGCACTAATGGATGAGGTTTTGGAAGAGGTGGAGGATGAGGAGTCACAAATTCCATCACCTTTTGGACAGTCAGCGTAACGTGGTTCCTCACAAAGGCCTAGGCAGGGGACATTTTGTGAGGAGAATGAGGAGGAGTCAATGGAGGAGGAAGACATTGCTCCAGAGGAGGGAGGTACACAATGCTCTAGTAGTCAGTATGTAGAGCGAGGGTGGGGTGATGCAGAGCAGGCAGAGATGATGCCTCTTGCAGGGGACAGCATTTCTTGGCCAGTTGGGAGTCTGCAGCACATGGTTGATTTCATGCTGCAGTGCCTGGGAAACGACCGCCGCATCGCCCACATTCTCACCACGTCTGATTATTGGGTGTACAAGCAAAGGGGATTTGGGCGCACTACAATCCAATTTTATTGATAAGGGAGGTGCGAATCGGCAGAAATAAATCATTGACCCAAGAAAAAGGGTCAATGATTATTGGGTGTACACCCTCCTAGACCCTCGCTACCGGGACAACTTACAAAGCCTCATAACACCATTGAATCGGGAGCGTAAAATGCGGGAGTACCAAGTCACACTGGTGCAATCCATCATGTTCTCCATTCCAGCCAAGAGTACTGCTGCTGCTACTGCTTTACAAAGCAGCTCTGTGCGTCGAGGCAGTGGAGGAAGCTCTGCACCAAGAGGGAGCAGAAGCGGCGCCTCTGCACAGGGCAAAACCAGTATGGCCCAAATGTGGCAAAGTTTTGTGTCACCGCCACAAATGTCTACACCATCACAGACGGCTCCAGTCAGCAGGAGGCAACGTTTCCGTCAGATGGTGACAGACTACATGTCTTGCCCTCTCAGTGTACTCCAGATGGCTCTTCCCCCTTCAAGTTTTGGGTCTGTAAGCTGGATACATGGCCAGAGCTTAGCCAGTATGCATTGGAGGTGCTGGCTTGCCCTGCTGTTAGTGTATTATCGGAGCGAGTCTTTAGTGCCGCAGGTGGTGTACTAACAGACCCTCGCATGCGACTTTCCTCCGATAACATTGACCGGCTTACTTTTCTGAAAATGAACAAGGCATGGATCTCGCCTGAATTTGCCTGTCCGGTTTCCGATTATATAATTGGTTGGCAACAGTATCCATGTCTCCTGTTCTGTTTATCTTTCTACCACCTGAACTGTACTGCCTGGGCTCCAACACTGCCAGTTGCTGCTCAGAAGTGCCATCTGCACAGAGAAAAACACAAGCTCCTGTGTTAGTGGTGTTCAGTAATGCCAGCTGTTCCCCTGCTGTGTGTCCGGCAATAAGTCTCCTGCTCCCTCCACATGCACACAACATCAGATGTCTAACTTGCTCCACATAGGGAAGAGCCGACACCCTGATTGTTATGCTCAAAACCCGAAAAACGGCAGCTTTGCAACCATAAAATGATGAATTTTAGTACCAAATATGTCCAAATATAATTTTTAAATATAAGCACATATATATGCACATGGCGAGTACAAATGCTAACCAAAAAACCTACATAGGGTATATGGGTTCAAATGAATGCATACAAGTACATTTAATCATAATCCATTATTGCTGCTTAAGGAACGGTAAATACACCTGTAATATCGTGCAGACAATGGATGTAGGACTAGTCATCATCATCGTCATCATGACTTATATATGTGACAGTAAAAAATACACAGATTGAGGACAACTGTAAGTTCACACCCATATATGAAAGTTCCTGCATGTAATCCTGATAATAAGGCGCAATAATCATGCATAACCTATAAAAAGTGCATTGTGCATAGTGAAAATACCAATGTATACCTGCAAGTCCAGGTTAAACAATGCCAACGGATAGAAAAGGTTTATGCTATCTAGGTATCAGAGTGCATAGCTACTGATGGACAATGGCAATATAATACTGTACCTCAATAAAGGCAGCGGTACCCCTCATGCTTGTTTTGCTTGTAGCTTCATCAAGAGGGGACGTGCGTGTTTGGTTGCTCATAGGTGCATGTTTATACAGGAAATCAGTCATGATGGAGGCTTTGGAGCGGCACTACCACTGACGAACGCTGCGGAACGTCACTGCAAGTGAGCGTCGTATAACGGCCAGACGCTCCCCTACCTGACGCGTCAGAGCAGGAAAGCAGTGTGGGCGGAAAAACCGTGGCGCAATCATACGGTACATGCACTTACCCTCTTCAACTTTCTACAAGCGAAAAGTGCTGCCGCAGCCTTTATTGACTTAGAGTATTATATCGCCATTCGCCATCACTGGCTATGCACTCTCTGATACATAGATAGCATATACCTTTGCTATCCGTTGGCTTTGTTTCACCTGCACTTGCATGCACCCACAGCAATTTTCACAATGCACGATGCATTTTTAATCGGTTATGCTTGATCATTGATTATTGCGCCATATTATCATGAGTCCATGATGGACATTTTATATATGGGGTGTCAAGTAACAGTTTTCCTCAATGAGTGTATTTGCAACTGTCAGATATAACTTGTAATGATGATGATGACTAGTACTACATCCATTGTCTGCACTATATTACGGGTGTACATACCGTTCCTTAGGCAGCATTAATTTCTTAAGAAATGTACTTGTATGCATTAATTTCAACCCCTATAGTTTTTTTTTTTTTTTGGTCTGGTTGCATTTCTTGGTGCCATGTGCATATATGCATTTACATTTTAAATGTCTTTATTTCAATATTTTTGAATTCAATGCATCATTTTATGGTACTAGTAAAGCTTACGCTTCTCTTGTTTGGAGTATATACATTTTGAAGTGCCACGGAACAAGGCAACTACTCTATATGTGATTTCTACACCCTCCTTGACCCTGGGCTTCAACACTGCCAGTTGCTGCTCAGAAGTGCTGGATGCACTGATAAAAACACTCGCTCCTGTGTTTTTGGGGTTCAGTAACGCCAGCTGTTCCCCTGCTGTGTGTCTGGCAATAATTCCTGCTACCTCCAAATAAAAGTAACACCAGAGATTACACTTGCTCATACTAGGCCTCAGCCTACACCCTCCTTGACCCTGAGCTTCAACACCGCCAGTTGCTGCTCAGATGTGCTGTATGCACAGAGAAAACACTCGCTCCTGTGTTTGTGGGGTTCAGTAACACCAGCTGTTCCCCTGCTGTGTGTCCATCAATAATTCCTGCTACCTCCAAATAAAAGTAACACAGAGATTACACTTGCTCCATACTAGGCCTCAGCCTACACCCTCCTTGACCTGGCTTCAACACCGCCAGTTGCTGCTCAGAAGTGTGTATGCAAAGAGAAAACACTCGCTCCTGTGTTTGTGGGTTCAGTAACGCCAGCTGTTCCCTGATGTGTGTCCGGCAATAATTCTGCTACCTTCACATGCTCAAAAAAACATCACATGTCTAACTGGCTCCACATAGGATGAGGCTACACCCTGATTGATATGCTCAAAATGAGAAAAATGGCAGCTTTCAAACCATAAAATGATTAATCGTTGTCCCAAATATGTTCCAAAATACTTTTTAAATATAAGTGCATATATGCACATGTCGAATACAAATGCAAGCAAAAAAAGACTACATACAGTTAGGTCCATATATATTTGGACAGAGACAACATTTATCTAATTTTGGTTCTAGACATTACCACAATGAATTTGAAACAAAACAATTCAGATGCAGTTGAAGTCCAGACTTTCAGCTTTCATTTGAGGGTATCCACATTAAAATTGGATGAAGGGTTTAGGAGTTTCAGCTCCTTAACATGTGCCACCCTGTTTTTAAAGGGACCAAAAGTAATTGGACAAATGACTCCAAGGCTATTTCATGGACAGGTGTGGGCAATCCCTTTGTTATGTCATTCTCAATTAAGCAGATGAAAGGGCCGGAGTTGATTTGAGGTGTGGTGTTTGCATTTGGAAGGTTTTGCTGTGAAGGAAACATGCGGTCACAGGAGCTCTCCATGCAGGTGAAATAAGCTATCCTTAAGCTGCAAGAACAGAAAAAAACCCATCCAAGAAATTGCTACAACATTAGAAGTGGCAAAATCTACAATTTGGTACATCCTGAGAAAGAAAGAAAGCACTGGTGAACTCATCAATCCAAAAAGACCTGGGAGCCCACGGAAGACAACAGTGGTGGATGATCGCCGCATACTGTCTTTGGTGAAGAAGAACCCGTTCACAACATCAACTGAAGTCCAGAACACTCTCAGTGAAGTAGGTGTATCTGTCTCTAAGTCAACAGTAAAGAGAATACTCCATGAAAGTAAATACAAAGGGTTCACATCTAGATGCAAACCATTCATCAATTCCAAAAATAGGCCAGAGTTAAATTTGCTGAAAAACACCTCCAGAAGCCAGCTCAGTTCTGGAAAAGTATTCTATGGACAGATGAGACAAAGATCAACCTGTACCAGAATGATGGGAAGCCAAAAGTTTGGAGAAGAAAGGGAACGGCACATGATCCAAGGCACACCACATCCTCTGTAAAACATGGTGGAGGCAACGTGATGGCATGGGCATGCATGGCTTTCAATGGCACTGGGTCACTTGTGTTTATTGATGACATAACAGCAGACAAGAGTAGCCGGATGAATTCTGAAGTGTACCGGGATATACTTTCAGCCCAGATTCAGCCAAATGCTGCAAACTTGATTGGACGGCGCTTCATAGTACAGATGGATAATGACCCCAAGCATACAGCCAAAGCTACACAGGAGTTCATGAGTGCAAAAAAGTGGAACATTCTTCAATGGCCAAGTCAATCACCAGATCTTAACCCAATTGAGCATGCATTTCACTTGCTCAAATCCAGACTTAAGAGGGAAAGACCCACAAACAAGCAAGACCTGAAGGCTGCGGCTGTAAAGGCCTGGCAAAGCATTAAGAAGGAGGAAACCCAGCGTTTGGTGATGTCCATGGGTTCCAGACTTAAGGCAGTGATTGCCTCCAAAGGATTCGCCACAAAATATTGAAAATAAAAATATTTTGTTTGGGTTATGTTTATTTGTCCAATTACTTTTGACCTCCTAAAATGTGGAGTGTTTGTAAAGAAATGTGTACAATTCCTACATTTTCTAACACATATTTTTGTTCAACCCTTCAAATTAAACGTTACAATCTGCACTTGAATTCTGTTGTAGAGGTTTCATTTCAAATCCAATGTGGTGGCATGCAGAGCCCAACTCGCGAAAATTGTGTCACTGTCCAAATATTTCTGGCCCTGACTGTATGGTCTAGGACAGTGATGGCGAACCTTGGCACTCCAGCTGTTGGAGAACTACAACTCCCAGCATGCCTCAACCGCTGCAGGTTGCAAGGGCATGTTGGGAGTTGTAGCTTTACAACAGCTGGAGTGCCAAGGTTAGCCATAACTGGTATAGGGGTTGAAATGAATGCATACAAGTACATTTCATAATCATTGGTGCTTAAGGAACGGGATCTACACCTGTAATATAGTGCAGACAATGGATGTAGGACTACTCCTCATCATCATTACTTATATTTGTGACAGTAAAAAATACACTGATTTAGGCCAACTCTTAGTTCACACCCCATATATGAAAGGTCCAGCATCTAATCCTGATAATAAGGCGCAAAAGTGCATCGTGCATAGTGAAAATAGCAATGTGTACCTGCAATTGCAGGTGAAACAACGCCAACGGATAGAAAAGGTTTATGCTATCTAGGTATCAGAGTGCATAGCGACTGATGGACAATGGCGATATAATACTGTACCTCAATAAAGGCTGCGGCACACCTCCCGCGCGTTTTGCTTGTAGCTTCTTCAAGAGGGGACGTGCTTTGTATGTTTGCTCATAGTCATAGGTGCATGTTTAAGAGTAAAGCAGTCATGATGAAGGCTTTGTGTTGCCAAAGACTCACTTTCCAGTTGTGAAACCACAAACGCCACCTTAGCCCGATCCTTGAGGTTTTCCTGTGGCAACAACTCAAAGTGAAGACGACACTTATTTAAAAAAACCCTGCATAGTTTGGGTTCGCCATTGAATCGAGGCGGCTTAAACAAACGAGGTGGAGGATGTGGTACGGGAACAAAATCTGTGTCACTGGAAAAAACCTGAGCCGAGACCAAAGAGGCAGACTGTAGATAATTCAAACGATCATCAACAGAGGCCATATAGCTCAACATATGGGACTGGGTGTCTCGCTGTTGGGAGAGTTCTTGTTGGAGACTGGTGAACTGTGAAGCATTAACTGGGTCAGCGGACTGCAAAGAAGTCAAACGAGATTTCATAGATTGCATAAACGATATTATGCGATTCTGATTTTCGTGCAAAAACGCCAACTACTTCTGAGCTGAAAAAGAGGCACCAGCGGGATCCATGGCCTGATTATTCTGTCACGATCCCTAGAGTGGACCCTCAGGGCTGTGAGCTGTCCTAGTGAGACCACCCCCTATACAGAGAGCATCAGGGGCAGACTCAGGAGGTAAAGTGCCATGACTGCTGGTACCAGGAGGCCGGCTCGTAGGAGACGGAGGAGGCTATGGGCAACCGGGGGGATGGACTAAAGACACCGAGGAATGGGGCTGAGAAGTCAGCACCAGATCCGAGACCTCCAGAGTTCAGGACCGGCAGGCACAGTAAGAAAAGAAAGCAGAGCTGAGATCAGGGCAGAGTTGAATACGCTCAGGAAGGCTCACGAGAAACAAAAGTTAGCAGAGCGCATACTGGGAAGCACACTGGGAGGCACACAGGGGTAAGGAAAGAGCAGAGCGCACACTTGGAAGCACACTGGGATCTAGAGTGAGCAAAGTGTGCACTGAGAAGCATGCTGGGATCTGGAGCGAGCGGAGAGCATACTGGGAAGCACAAAGGGTTCAGGGATGAGCTATGAGCAGAGCATGCACCAGGAAGCACACTGTTATCAGGAATGAGCTATGAGCAGACCACGCACTCGGAAGCACGCTGAGATCTGGAGTGAGCTGAGCGTGCACTGGGAAGCACACTGTTATCAGGAATGAGCTATGAGCAGACCACGCACTCTGAAGCACGCTGGGATCTGGAGCGAGCAGAGTGTGCACTGGGAAGCATGCTGGGATCTGGAGCGAGCGGACAGCATATTGGGAAGGATTCAGAGATGAGCTATGAGCAGAGCATGCACCAGGAAGCACACTGTTATCAGGAATGAGCTATGAGCAGACCACGCACTCGGAAGCACACTTGGATCTGGGATCAGCAATGAGCAGAGCTCGCACTGGAAGCATGCTGGGACCAGGAAAAGAAGAGCACCCGCACTGGAACCTAGACTGGCCCCAGAACGGACACTAGTGTAATAATCAGGCGCTTCCTCTAACAGGAAGCGGCTTGGTATACCTGGTGCTGCCGCCATGCAACAACGATGCTTCTGGGTCATGCCACATAAAGCACTGAGGAAGCACCCAGCCACGTCGGAGATCCCATCCACCACGCACGCGTGCCAGGCAGCTTAGGTCGTGGCCGCGCGCGTCCTCAGCGCTTTATGCTGCCTGACCCGGAAGCACCCTCATTGCGTGGTGGCAGCACCAGGTATATTGAAAAGCAGGAGGCAGAGACGAGGTACCTGGAGGGCACTGGTCAGCGGCACGCCGGGGAGTGAGTTAGTATGCCGGCCTGGGGGGCAGGCGTCATAACAAATAATGGATAATATATAATAGAAATATAATAGATAGATAGATAATAGATAGATAATAGATGATAGATAATAGATAGAAAGCTGGATAGGTAGTCAGATAGATAATAGGTAGATGGATAGATAGTTCAATAGATATTACACTATGTTCCAAATTATTATGCAAATTATATTTTTCTCTGATTTTTCTAAGTGGTCGGTGAAAATGACAGTCAGTCTAATAAAAGTCATCACCTGTTGGAGTATACATCAAATTTTATTGAAGAAACCTCCCAATGATAACAGTATAATCTCCAAAATGGAAAAAAACTCAGAATGCACTGTTCCAAATTATTAGGCCCAGTAGAATTTCTGAACATTTGATCTGTTGTAAAGAACTGAAAATGCTCATTTGTGGAATTTGCAGCATTAGGAGGTCACATTAACTGAACAAAAAAGCTACTTAACTCCAAAACATCCTAACAGGCCAAGTTACAGGTAACATAGGACCCTTCTTGATGTCACCTTCACAATTCTTTCATCCATTGAACTTGTGAGTTTTTGGAGAGTTTCTACTTGTATTTCTTTGCATGAAGCCTCCCAGAGCAGCTGTTTTGAAGTGAACTGCCTCCCACCCTCATAGATATTTTGCTTGATGATGCTCCAAAGGTTCTCTATAGGGTTGAGGTCAGGGGAAGATGGTGGCCACACCATGAGTTTATCTCCTTCTATGCCCATAGCAGCCAATGACTCCAAGGTATTTTTTGCAGCATGAGATGGTGCATTGTCAGCATGAAGATGATTTTGCTCCTGAGTTTCTGCTTTTTATACCATGGAAGAAAGTTGTCAGTCAGAAACTCTATATACTTTGCAGAGGTCATTTCACACCTTCTGGAACCTTAAAGGGCCCTACCAGCTGTTTCCCTATGATTCTGGCCCAAAACATGACTCCTCCACCTCCTTGATTATGTCGCAGCCTTGTTGGGACATAGTGGCCATCCACCAACCATCCACTACTCCATCCATCTGGACCATCTAGGGTTGCTCGACACTCATCAGTAAACAAGACTGTTATGTTTCGGTAGCTGAGGAGTGCAGGTAAAAAAGGCAATACACCAGAGCGGTTGGAATCTATGAGATTGCAGTACCCTGACTAACCACCACAACTAGAGGCAGCCGTGGAGCATTCCTACGTTGGTCCTAGACGCCTCGTCACAGCCTGAGAAACGAACTACACCTAAAGATAGAAATAGGAAAGCTATCTGCCCCGGAGCAGAACCCCAAAGATAATAGAAAGCCCCCAAACATGTAATGGCGGTTAGACAAGATGAAATACTGACACAGAAAGAAAATAGTATGAGCAAACGCTGGGGCCCAAACTAACTAAATAGAAAAGGATAGGAAGGGTACTTACTGCAATCCCAGAAAACCCTGAAAGGCACCAACTCTACTAATTTCAAAAACACCTGAGATCACACGACCTCTTCCACCTAAATTAGTTCTCTGGTGTAACAAAATCAAAACAGCAGCCACTGAAAAAACTGGAAAAAGCAAAAGTACAAACATCAGTGGCTGAACAAAACTGAGAGGGCAGAAGCCCCCGGAGGGGACCCTGAAGGCCCCCACAGAAGTGCAGGACAAAATGCAAAAACACAGCACAAACAAAAAAGAAGAAAATGTCTTATCTGTTAGCAGGAGATAGGGACCATGGTCTCTTGGGCACAGGCAATGGCATCAACAAACCACTAGAGCGAGAGCAAGGCTTGGAGCGAGAGCAAGTCCCGCAGGACTGCACAAATTCCCTGACATCACGAAACAAGGTAGGCCACCAAAAGGACCGACTAACCAAGTCTCTGGTACCAAAAATTCCGGGATGCCCAGCCAATGCGGAACAATGAATCTCAGACATCACACTCTTTTTCCACTGGTCCGGGACAAACAATTTTCCAACAGGGCAGCACTCGGGCCTATCCTCCTGACACCCCTCCAGAGCAAGTCTCAAATTGGGCGAGATGGCGGAAAGAACTACACCCTCTTTCAAAATAACAGAAGGATCTGATAACTCAGGAGAGTCCGCAAGGAAACTCCTCGAGAGGGCATCCGCCTTAACATTCTTAGTGCCAGGAAGAAAGGAAACCACAAAATTAAAACGTGTGAAAAACAAGGCCCACCTGGCCTGTCTAGGATTGAGTCGCTTGGCAGATTCCAGATAGACCAGATTCTTATGGTCCGTAAGGACCACCACCTGATGTTTGGCTCCCTCCAGCCAATGTCTCCACTCTTCAAAAGCCCACTTCATGGCCAATAACTCCCGATTACCCACGTCATAATTACGTTCAGTAGGAGAAAATTTTCGAGAGAAAAAGGCACAAGGATTACTTTTAGAGGTCTCTGGATCTTTTTGGGACAAAACGGCACCTGCCCCAATTTCAGAGGCATCAACCTCCACCTGAAATGGCAGAGAAACATCAGGCTGACGTAGAACAGGAGCAGAAGTGAATCTCTGCTTAAGTTCCTGAAATGCAGAGACTGCCTCAGGAGGCCAATTCACCACATCAGAACCCTTTCTGGTCAAATCAGTTAATGGTTTAACAATAACCGAGAAATTACCAATAAATTTACGATAAAAATTGGCAAAACCCAAAAATCTCTGAAGAGCCTTTAATGAAGTAGGTTGGACCCAATCACAGATGGCCTGAACCTTGACCGGGTCCATTTCAATAACAGATGGGGACAAAATGAATCCCAGAAATGAGATCCTCTGTACGCCAAAAAGACACTTTGATCCCTTCACATACAGAGCATTCTCTCTCAAAATCTGGAATACAGTTCGAACATTTTTCACATGAGAGTCCCAGTCATTAGAAAAAATCAAGATATCATCCAAATAAACAATCAGACATTTGTCCACAAAATCCCTGAAAATGTCATTCATGAAGGACTGGAAGACGGAAGGAGCATTAGTGAGCCCAAAGGGCATCACCAGGTACTCAAAATGCCCTTCAGGGGTATTGAATGCCATCTTCCATTCATCCCCGTGCTTAATGCGAATAAGGTTATACGCCCCCCTGAGGTCAAGCTTAGTAAACCAAGTAGCGTTTTTCACCCTGGAAAACATGTCAGAAATCAAGGGTAACGGGTATTGATATTTCACAGTAATATTGTTCAAGAGACGATAATCAATACACGGCCTTAAAGAACCATCCTTTTTGGCCACAAAGAAAAAACCGGCACCTAAGGGTGAAGAGGATGGTCTGATATGACCCTTCTCCAATGATTCCTTGATATAAGACCGCATAGCGTCATGTTCAGGTACAGACAAGTTAAAAAGGCGACCTTTAGGGAATTTACTACCCGGCACTAATTCAATAGCGCAGTCATAGCTCCTATGGGGAGGCAAGGATGCAGATTTACTTTCGCTAAACACATCAGAAAAATCAATCAAAAAGTCAGGAACATCCTGAGCCTGGGGGGAGGCAGAAAAAACAGGAGTGTTAGTATTAACACATTGGCAGCCCCAACTGGTTACAGACACAGATTTCCAATCCAAAACAGGATTATGAGACTGTAACCAAGGAAAACCCAGCACGATAATGTCATGCAGATTATACAGAACCAAAAATTTGCAGCACTCCTGGTGATCAGGTTCAACACTCATTATCACCTGAGTAGAAAACTGGGGTTTATTCTCAGCCAAAGGGGTAGAATCGATCCCCAGTAGGGGAATAGACTTCTGTAGGGGTATCAAGGGAAATCCACAACGTTTAGCAAAATCATAATCCATCAGATTAATAGCTGCTCCAGAATCAACGAAAGCCTGAGCAGAAAATGAGGACAGAGAGCATATCAGAGTGACAGTTAATAAAAACTTAGTCTGAACACTACCCAAGACAACTTAGCGTGCAAAACGTCTTCCCCGCTTAGGGCAGACTGAAATAGCATGAGAGGTATCACCACAGTAGAAACATAACCCATTGCGCTTTGAAACTCATGACGCTGTGCCCCAGACACCACTCTATCACACTGCATGGGTTCTGAAGCTGGTTCACAAGGCAACACCATTCCACGCATACTTCTCCGCTCACGCAAACGTCTGTCAATTTGAATCGCTAATGACATAGAATCATTGAGACCAGAGGGGACAGGGAATCCCACCATATCATCCTTTACATTATCTGACAGACCCTTCCGGAAAAGGGCTGCCAAAGCGTCGTCATTCCATTTGGTCAGGACTGCCCACCTACGGAATCTCTGACAGTATAACTCAGCGTCATCAAGCCCCTGATTTAATGCCAACAAGGCTTTTTCAGCTTGATCAGTGACATTAGGCTCATCGTACAATAACCCCAAGGCCTGAAAAAATGCATCAACATCACTCAAAACAGGATCCCCAGGTATCAGGGAAAAAGCCCAATCCTGAGGATCGCCGCGCAGGAGAGAGATGATAATTTGAACTTGCTGCGCTGCATTCCCTGAGGACTTAGATTTTAAGGCAAAAAACAATTTACAATTATTTTTGAAATTCTGAAACTTGGCTCGATCCCCCAAAAACAAATCTGGCATGGGAATCCTAGGTTCCACAACAGGCAACCTAGCAAGATAGGCAGCAATACTCCAACCTCAGTGGCAAGCTGATCCACACGGCCAGACAACTGTGCAAACTCCATTGAGAGAAAAGATCCTCCCCAGCACCCAGAGATACAGAGGGAAAAAAAAATGCAACAAACAGAAAATATTTCTGACAACTCTGACAACCTTTTTTCTTTCACAATATTTTTTCCCTTCTGTGGTACCATACAATTTTCAATTTTTAGGCCGGTGATACTGTTATGTTTCGGTAGCTGAGGATTGCAGGTAAAAAAGGCAATACACCAGAGCAGTTGGAATCTATGAGATTGCAGTACCCTGACTAACCACCACAACTAGAGGCAGCCGTGGAGCATTCCTACGTTGGTCCTAGACGCCTCGTCACAGCCTGAGAAACTAACTACACCTAAAGATAGAAATAGGAAAGCTATCTGCCCCGGAGCAGAACCCCAAAGATAATAGAAAGCCCCCAAACATGTAATGGCGGTTAGACAAGATGAAATACTGACACAGAAAGAAAATAGTATGAGCAAACGCTGGGGCCCAAACTAACTAAATATAATTACTTACTGCAATCCCAGAAAACCCTGAAAGGCACCAACTCTACTAATTTCAAAAACACCTGAGATCACACGACCTCTTCCACCTAAATTAGTTCTCTGGTGTAACAAAATCAAAACAGCAGCCACTGAAAAAACTGGAAAAAGCAAAAATACAAACATCAGTGGCTGAACAAAACTGAGAGGGCAGAAGCCCCGGAGGGGACCCTGAAGGCCCCCACAGAAGTGCAGGACAAAATGCAAAAACACAGCACAAACAAAAAAGAAGAAATGTCTTATCTGTTAGCAGGAGATGCAGACACGACACAGCAGGCTACAAGGGAAACTGGAATAAAGGATTCAGACCAGAACAATTGATCACCGGCAACCCTGATGGGAAGGTGACTCCCTTATATAAGACCAGTCAGTAACACCTGATTCCCAGTCCTCACAATATTCACTGAACAGACTAGCACCGCTTGTAACCACCAGAGGGAGCCTCTGCTCAGAACTCATCTCAAACCCATTCACAACACAAGACTGTTTGAAAATTAGTCTTCATGTATGTCTGGGCCCACTGCAACCGTTTCTGCTTGTGAGCACTGTTTAGGGGTAGCCAAATTGTAGGTTTATGCACCACAGCAAGCCTTTGAAGGATCCCACACCTAGTGGTTCGAGGGACTCCAGAGGCACCAGCAGCTTCAAATATCTGTTTGCTGGTTTGTAATGGCTTTTTAGCTGCTGCTTTCTTAATCTGATGAACTTGCCTGGCAGAAACCTTCCTCATTCTGCCTTTATCAGCACGAACAGTCTGTGCTTAGAGTCAGCCACAAATCTCTTAACAGTACGATGATCACGCTTAAGTTTTCGGGAAATATGTAATGTTTTCATCCCTTGACCAAGGCATTGCACTATTTGATGCTTTTCTTTTAAATATTTTTATTAATTTAGTATTAAGACCGGGAAGGGTAACAGAATGAAAAAGGGGTAAGTAGGGTATACCTTATATAGGTAAAGGTAACAATAAAATTAGAGAACCCTCAAACATTACTAAACATTGTTTGAAGAGGATATAAAAAATAAAATAACAAAACAATAAAATAGCATTCGTCAGACCATCTTATGAGGAACTCCTCAGAAAGAGATACATCTTTTAAATACGCATCAATAAAAACAGCAATTAGCATAGAGACAAGTTTCAACATGTTTGTTTAGCGTAAAACTTGCTGTTCCAGATGTCCCATTTTTTATGTACTTAGTACTTATGAATACTATTATTAACAACCGCAAATCTTCATTCCAGGTCACTGTGTAGACAAATCCTATCTAAGATATCTGCAAATTTAGGTACCTCGGTTTTTTTCCACCATTGCACCAAGGTAATCTTGACCATCAAGAAAATATGTATAATAACATAATTGAGGGGTCAAATTGTTCCATGTCTAATAACAGAAGCACTCTCCCAGGAGTAATTTGAACATTTGAACATTTTTGATGAGGAGGTCAATGTGTTGGGAGACTTGAAACTAAAGGTCTTTAATTTTTGGACAGCCCCAAAAAATATGATAGAGGTTTCCTTGTTGGCCGCAGTCTCTCCAACACAAAGGGGAATGTGCGACAACCTAATCGGGGTATAATACCATCTAGACATCACTTTGAAGTGGCATTCATGGATCTGTAGGTATTTTTAATAGCACCGTCCCATTGCTCAGTGCGAAAGTCTTCTCCTAAATCAGACTCCCACCTTTTCATGTAAACGTTTTTTGTGCCACTAGGATCCACAGCTATAAGCCTATACAAGTTGCTTAGACTCCAGATATGCTTGTTTTTAACATTGCACAAAAGTGATGAAAGAGTTTCATAATTCCAAGGTTTTCCAGATATTATTTCCATGATGCAATCCTTCAACATGGTAAAGAGAATTATCTCGGAGGAAGGCAACCTATATTTGGTTTTAATCTCACTGAAAGTTAGGAATTTACCCCCGATATAAATGTCTCCCACCCTTTTAATTCCTGACTTTGTCCATGTTTCAGGGATAGGGAAATCAAGTATTATGGCCAAAAGGGAAAGGGGTAGGTTTGGAATGTACTGTATTTTTCGAACCATAACACGCACTTTTTTTCCTCCAAATTTGGGAGGAAAGTGTGGGTGTGTTTATGGTCGGAATGTAACATGTGGGGAGGGGGGCAGGGGGCAGCGGTGAAGTGGGATCTCAGGAGGCAGGAAAATATCCCCTCTGCTGCAGAAAATAGAGTGCTGAGGAAACCCCTAGTCCCGATACTTAAGTGCAGTGAATATTCATTAGCCGCTTCCCCGCCCACCTATCAGCTGAGCAGTGAGCGGAGCAGCAAATGACAGAGCCACATGGTTCCCTAGTGCCTGATTCCTGCAGCAGCTGGGGAGATCTGTGTCTGAAGGAGGCGGCAGGAGCAGAGTGCAGCAGGAGGCATCACATACCTGACAGCCTGGGGGCTGTGCTGACGCCATGCTGAATGCTCCTGTGGAGGACCTGTGATGAGGTCATGAAGAGGGCGGGCTGGAGCATCACATGACCACACAAAGCCCTACCTCTTCATGATGTAATCACAGGTCCTGCAGACACACTCTACAACAGAGAATTAATTAAAAGGTTAGGCTACTTTCACACTTGCGTTTTTTTGCGCAACGCATCGTGCGCACAGGAAAAGCATTAAAAAAACGCATGCAAACGCTTATAAACGATGCGATATTTAGTCGCATCAGCGTGCGCATTACGACCAAAAAACGCAGCGTTTGTATGCGATTTCAAGCGTTTTTGCATGCGTTTTCGTTTTTTCGGTGCATGGGTTGTCTACGTGTCACATTTCTATCATCTCTGTCTCTATCATCTGTCTCTTTCATCTCTGTCTCTATCATCTGTCTCTATTATCTCTGTCTCTATCATCTCTGTCTCTATCATCTCTGTCTCTATCATCTGTCTCTATCATTTCTGTCTCTATCATCTGTCTCTATCATCTCTGTCTCTATCATCTGTCTCTATTATCTCTGTCTCTATCATCTGTCTCTATCATCTCTGTCTCTATCATCTCTGTCTCTATCATCTCTGTCTCTAACATATGTTTCTATTATCTCTGTCTCTATCTTCTGTTTCTATAATCTGTCTCTATCACCTCTGTCTCTATCATCTCTGTCTCTATCATCTGTCTCTATCATTTCTGTCTCTATCATCTGTCTCTATCATCTCTGTCTCTATCATCTGTCTCTATCATCTCTGTCTCTATCATCTGTCTCTATCATCTCTGTCTCTATCATCTCTGTCTCTATAAACTCTGTTTCTATCATCTCTGTTTCTATCATCTGTCTCTATCATCTCTGTCTCTATCATCTGTCTCTATCATCTCTGTCTCTATCATCTGTCTCTATCATCTCTCTATCATCTCTGTCTCTATCATCTGTCTCTATTATCTCTGTCTCTATCATCTCTTCTTCTCTATATATATCTCTGTCTCTATCATCTGTCTCTATCATCTGTCTCTATCATCTCTGTCTCTATCATCTCTGTCTCTATCATCTGTCTCTATCATCTGTCTCTATCATCTCTGTCTCTGTCATCTCTGTCTCTATTATCTGGGCTCTATCATCTGTCTCTATCATCTGTCTCTATAATCTCTGTCTCTATTATCTCTGTCTCTATCATCTGTCTCTATCATCTGTCTCTATAATCTCTGTCTCTATTATCTCTGTCTCTATCATCATCTGTCTCTATCATCTCTGTCTCTATCATCTGTCTCTATTTCTATGCAGCATGTATTTCTATGATACAATAGATCCCAAAAACATCATCAGCAAAAATGGGTGTGACATGCCGTCATGTCACAACCCTTGCAATCAATGCACCAGCTCAACTAGACAGCAATAACAGGAGAAAAAACTAAAGAGCCAAAATGGTGTCCAAAGCGTACGCTGGGTAATCTGTGATAGGATTTCCAAGATGATACATCTTGTGCCATTACCTAAGTTACCTTCCTCCTCCGAATTGGTGCTTTTGTTCCTTCAGCACGTGGTTCGGTTACATGGCATTCCGGAGAACATTGTGTCTGACAGAGGAGTCCAGTTTGTTTCCAGATTTTGGAGGACATTTTGTTCTAAACTTGGTGTTCAATTATCTTTCTCCTCTGCATTTCATCCTCAGACCAATGGACAAACCGAGAGAACAAACCAGACCTTGGAGACTTATTTGAGATGTTTTGTGTCCGCTGATCAAGATGACTGGGTCTCTTTTTTGCCTTTGGCTGAGTTGCTCTTAATAATAGGGCTAGCCTGCCACCTTAATGTCTCCATTTTTCTGCAATTCTGGGTTTCACCCTCGATTTTCTTCGGGACAGGCGGAGGCTTCTGTCTGTCTGGGTGTTGACTCTGTTGTGGAGCGTATGCAGCAGATTTGGGACCAGGTAGTGGAGAGGTTGTCTCTCTCTCAGAAGAAGGTCCAACGGTTTGCCAACCGGCATAGGACTGATGGTCCTCGGTTTAAAGTGGGGGACTTGGTTAGGTTGTCCTCAAGAAATATCCCTATGAGGGTTGCATCTCCAAAGTTTAAGCCTAGGTTCATTGGACCTTTTAAGATCATGGAGATTCTTAATCCTGTTTCCTTCCGTTTGCTTCTTCCAGGGACATTTAAGATCCATAACGTGTTCCACAAGTCCTTATTGAAGAGGTTTGTCGAGCCAGTGGTTCCTATGGCTGCGCCTCCTGACCCTGTTTTGGTTGAGGGCAATCTGTAGTATGTGGTTGAGAAAATATTGGATTCTCGTTTTTCTAGACAGAAACTCCAGTATTTGGTTAAGTGGAGAGGTTATGGTCAGGAGGACAATTCTTGGGTGTTTGCTTCGGACATCCATGCTAGGAGACTGATCACCGAGCTCATCCTGATCGGCCTGGTTGCACAAGTGAGGGTTTGGTGACCCCTCCTCAAAGGGGGGTACTGTTATGAATGTGCTGGAGATGGTTTCTGAGCAGAGGCTCCCTCTGGTGGTTGCAGACAGTACTGAACCTCACAGCGAGGAATGGCAATCTGGGATCACGGACTGGACTGATATAAGGTAGGTTCCCTCCCATGATGGTCGCCGGTGATGCCCCATTGAATTGTTCTTGTCTGCTTTTCCCTTTTTGTGCTTGCTTTTTGCATAGTTCCCTGCACTTCTGTGGAGGTCAGCTGGGTCCCCTCCTGGGAGCCTGTGCTCCTCTCAGTTTATCTGAAGCCACTGTTATTTGTTCATTTGCTTTTTCCTGTTTTTTCAGTGGCTGCGGCTTAGTTTTGTTACACCAGAGATCTGATTTAGGTGGTAGAGATCATGTGATCTCAGGTGTTTTTGCAATCAGAAGAGTTGGTATTTTTTAGGGTTTTTTTTGGATTGCAGTAAGAATCCTTTCCTGTACTTTTCTGTCTAGACAGATTGGGCCCTAGCGTTTGCTTATTCTATTTTCTGTCTGTGTCCGTGCTTCTTCTTGTCTTTCCGCCATTACATGTTTGGGGGCTTCCTATTTTCTTTGGGGATCTGCTCCGGGGCAGATAGCTTTCCTCTTTCTACCTTTAGGTGTAGTTATCTCTCAGGCTGTGACGAGGAGTCTAGGATCAACGTAGGAGCGCTCCACGGCTACCTCTAGTTGTGTGGTTAGTTCAGGTTACTGCAATCCAATAGGTTCCAGCCTCTCTGGTGTATTACTGTTTTTGCTTTTTCTCCTCAGCTACCTAAACATAACACTCTCAATTCCCTAAGTTTGAAAGTAATGTCCCTAAAGGACCTCCTGGCGTCCATTGTTTCCTTGGAGAAGTCTGAGAAGTTTTTGATGTCTTTTTTGTATTTTTTCTTTGGTTTCAAAGAAATGGACTCTCAAAATGGTATCTCTGGACTACTCCTGCGGAATTCCTTTGGGGCGCGGAAGACGATGGGTGCGATTTATCTTTACTTCCAAATCTGATAGATCGGGTGAGAGTTTTTTAAACAAAGCTTTTGTAAAATCTGAAAGGTCATTTTGAGGGAAAGATTCTGGAATAACCGATTTTTAGATTGTTCCTCCTATTACGATCCTCCAGATCCGTAACTTTGTTTTTAAGGAACCTAACTTCTTTAAGGAGGGAGTTCTCTTTAGAAAGGTAAACAGCATCCCTCTCCACCTGTACTATCCTCTTTTCATATTTCTCAACACTTTGGGTAAGGCTACTACACGTTTCTTGCAAGGCCCTGGCCTGAGATTCAAATCCTATTCTCAAGGCATCACTAAATGATTGAAAGAGGTTTGCCAGGAATCCCTCTGTGGCCTGTTTTCTAGACCCTTTGTATTCCTCAAGATTAATTGCGGGGGGTAAAACCTCAAATGATGGAGTGGACACCTCACTGTCTCTTTTTCTCCTCTGCCTATCTGGACTGGTATTTGGCGTGTAATCTTCTGAAAGACTATCGGAATCTTCTGTATGAGAACCTTCTGTGTTCCCTTTTTCACTAAGGTCTTTCCTTTTAAATGATTTAGAAGTATCCATATCTTCAGTAGGTGAATCACTAAGAGGTAGAGATTTGGAGATACTCCCAGGATTACTTTTCTTGGGTGGTGTATTTGGTTGAGTTTTAGACACTGGAATTTTAATATTGGCCCCGCCTTTTGTCACTTTACTATAGGTCGAGATATGTGTCTGCTTCGGCTAGGTGGGTTCTGGTTCATCTCTTTTTAAAGATGATCTGGACTTTAGGGGGCTAAACAAATTAGGGAAGTCTTCATAGGATTTTGAGAATTTCCCTAGAGAGGACTTACCAGTCTTGGATGAACTGCTGTTGGCCCTACCCCTAGCTGAGCTCATCTTAAACTAGAAATTTCAGGGCCCACACCTGAATAATTCAAACAAAAAACTTTAAATGTCAAAAATTTCCCCAGACCTAAAATTAGGTCAGGACAGAGTCACGAGCATTATATCACACTGTAGCCCAACAGCACCTCAAATAGTCAACACTTGATTGAATCCGCCTATAGCAATTGCATATATTGATATAAATAACCAAAACCACCAAACCACAGGCCCACCCCCAATCAAATTGACCAGACAATAATTATATGTAGAGCAGGGAATAATAATAATGAAAATAAAATAAAAAAAAACACCACAAACAAAAAACAAACAAACAATGACTTTGAGTGATGGTGTCTAGGACTCCTTGAAGTCAAATGTATTGTTATTGATCCGGAGTATAGCAATTGGCTCCGATCAGCACAGTTCTTCTATGTAGAAGAAAATCCCAGAAGATCTTGAGAGTCTGTTCAGGTGTGATACGTTCTCTTGAAATGTGACTAGACAAAGGTCTTATGGATAAAAAGTTGCAGGATCCTGAATGGGTTAATCCAGGCACAGTATATCTTGCATCAAATCAGCTACAGTAGCAGCAGGGTTTCACATGCTTCCCTGCACTACTTCTCCCTTGAGACTATGACTCCAATATAATAATTGAAATGTTCCAGGGAAAATTTCAGGGTTATTCACTCTCTCAGATTTAACAAATGTCCGGTCTTTGAAATGTTATTATTAGGTTTTAGGCTCCTGTAACTTCCCATACAGGTAAAGTCTCTCCCAGTGACAGGGAGTCTCTGCTAGTGGCAGGCAGAGGCAGCCGGAACTACTTCCCCTATATGCAGCTGAGTGCTACTTACTCCCTGGTACTAACCCACAGGACACAGATGTGCCTTACCTCTGTCGACTGCAGGAGGTCCCCCGATGTTAGTAGAGCCTGTCTCAGTCGTTTTTGAGGCAAATAGAGGATGCCCTTCACAATTCCTAGTTGGTGTGGAGTATTGGTAAGGAGATCCTTCCGCATCCTCAGCACTGCTTATGAGGGAGTATTTGCTGGCAACCACAGCTGGTATCTTTAATGTGCCACACTCTGAAGGGTCTAGATAAACTTTTTGGTCCCCACAGACCTCGACTCAGCTGCTCAAAAGTAAATTTGCTGCTGCCCTGGGTGTCAAAGTAGGAGAGAGCAGATGTATGGGAGTGATATCCCTCCGCCTCAACCTCTGCTTCTCCTGCAGATTGCTGTCCAAAGTTAATTCTTCAGTCCTCTTTGGACCAGAGTCTTGATTTTGGCCCCAAATTAAGCTCCACAGGTTTATGGATGAAATAAAGTCCAAAAGGGTGATCTGACAAACCCTATGCAGGCTTTTTTTTTGTCACTTTAGAATGTCAATGTGGGAGCTTAGAGCTCCTGCTGCCTACATCCACAAAGCTCATGCCATGCCCCTATTTAATGCTTTTCTGCAGCAGAGAGATCCTTTTTCTTTCCCATATTACTTGAAAACTCTGGCCTGCTTAATAGTGTGGAACATCCAGTTTTCCTTTTATTGGGCTCACATGCCAAACTAATTATCACAGGTATCTGAGATTGATTTCAGTTATCCAAAGAACCCTGAGACACAATACCATCAATCAGGGCCGGATTAAGAACATGATGGGCCTGGAGCTGAAGGGGCGGGCAAGGGGCGGGGCAAGGGGTGGGGCCAAACACGGCAATTCACCAGTATCACAACCATATATACCAGTACTGTGTGTGTATATATGTCAGCAGCACATCTATGTATAACATTAGTACCTGCTTATATACCAGTACCACAGCTATACATAGCAGTAACATGTCTGTATATATGTCAGCAGCACAAGATGTATTATAACATTAGTACCTGCTCCACAGGAACACACAACTCACACCTCAGTCTGACGTCCTCCTATAGCAGTTTTTCTCAACTTTCTCAGCCTCAGGGCACCCTGGGAAAAAATTAAAGTCTGGCCGATCAGACAAGAATTTGGACAGTCTAAACGGCCCTTAATACTGCCACACATATCCCCCTTATAGTGCCACACACAGCCCCCTTAATACTGCCACACATAGCCATCTCAATAATACTGCCACACATAGCCACATTAGTAATATTGCGTCAGAGAGGCCCCATACACAGATATAGGGCAACATTGAGAGGCCCATTCTAGTATATAGCGCAGCATTGAATGGCCCATAGTATATATAGGGCAGCATTGAGAGGCCCATAGTGTATATAGCGCAGCATTGAATGGCCCATAGTTGCGCAGCATTGAATGGCCCATAGTATATATAGGGCAGCATTGAGAGGGCCTCTCAATGCTGCCCTATATATACTATGGGCCATTCAATGCTGCGCTATATACTAGAATGGGCCTCTCAATGCTGCCCTATATTACTATGGGCCATTCAATGCTACGCTATATACTATAATCGGCCTCGCAGCCTTACTTATAATGCACCCCATATGCAGCCGTACTTATAATGCACTCCCCCATATGCAGCCGTACTTATAATGCACCCCATATGCAGCCGTACTTATAATGCACCTCCATATGCAGCCGTACTTATAATGCACCCCATATGCAGCTGTACTTATAATGCACCCCATATGCAGCCGTACTTATAATGCACCCCATATGCAGCCGTACTTATAATGCACCCCATATGCAGCTGTACTTATAATGCACCCCATATGCAGCCGTACTTATAATGCACCCCATATGCAGCTGTACTTATAATGCACTCCCATATGCAGCCGTACTTATAATGCACCCCATATGCAGCCGTACTTATAATGCACCCCATATGCAGCTGTACTTATAATGCACCCCACATGCAGCCATACTTATAATGCAGCCCATATGCAGCTGTACTTATAATGCACCCCATATGCAGCTGTACTTATAATGCACCCCATATGCAGCTGTACTTATAATGCACCCCATATGCAGCCGTACTTATAATGCACTCCATATGCAGCCATACTTATAATGCACCCCCATATCCAGCCGTACTTATAATGCACCCCATATGCAGCCGTACTTATAATGCACCCCATATGCAGCCTTACTTATAATGCACCCCATATACAGCCTTACTTATAATGCATCCCCTTTACAAAAATAATAAATCCAGTACTCACCTTTCTTGCTCCCGGCTCCTGCGCTGCTCACTGCTCTCCCTCTCAGCGTCTGACTGCCGGCGCCGGGCAGTGACGTCATCGCGCCCGCTGTCAGACACTGAGAGGGGGATTATGGGAGAAGGAGCGCTCGCTCCTTCTCTCTCAATGCGGTCAGCTGTATTGGCTGGATGCCGATACAGCTGACCCTCCGATGACGGGCGGGGGGCCCACTGCTGGCACCGGGCCCCCACCGCCTGCTCAGGGGCCCCATAGCGGCCGGGCGGCAGAGCAGGGAGATTGATTCTCCCTGCTCTGCCGCAGAAAGTAACTGTGTCGGCGTGCTGTGCATGCTGATACAGTTACAGTAGCGTAGCTCCGGGTGGAGCTACTGGGCCTATCTCTAACAAGGGGCTGGAGCTGCAGCTCCATCAGCCCCTACGTTAATCCGGCCCTGCCATCAATGGGTTTCATTTACAAAAAAAAAAAAAAAAACTATGACACTTAAAACCAATTTGCATAATAATTTGGAACATAGTTTAGATGTATAAATGGATAGATAGAAAATAAATAGATAATAGTTAATATATATTAAGTAGATAATAATAATAGATGATAGATAATAGATAGATAATAGATAGGTAATAGATAATATATAATATTTAGATAATAGTTAGATAAATAGATAGATAGATAGATAGATAGATAGATAGATAGATAGATAGATAGATAGATAGATAGATAGATAGATAGATAGATAGATAGATAGATAGATTAATAGATAGATAATTTGCATTTACTAAGATTTTTTCGGGGAAGGACTCTGAAAGGCTTGATACTTGTGGAAAGTTCTTGATCAATAAGATCCCTGAAAAAAATGACAAAAAAAGAAATGACGCCACAAATTAGTATTGCGAATGTTCACTTTGCTCAAAAATAGAGATAATCAAATATTTTGAAATTTGAATTTATCATGTACAGCACATTTTTCCCTCAAATTATAGTTTGCAAAGAATCAATTTGTTGCAAATTGCAATGCTGAAACGTCTTCAATTGCTCTGATGACATGTGTGTCACACTCTAATGTCTCATAAGACTGCATCCAACTCCTATCTATCTTTTTAGTACAAACACACAAGCCTATTGATGTCTAAGTGTCATCATAGAAATGGATGTTAACGGTTAGTAACTAGCAGTCTATATAATAGGAGATTACATTGACAGTTTTTCATGTTTTATTAATTGAAAAACTGTCCAAAAATTATTCCTTAGTCATTTGTAATGAGGCAGATGGTTCTGTGCAGAACACTAACTCAAACTGAAGGTGTCGCTGTCAGCGGTAACATGATCTTGCTGTGACAGAAACAAGTGATGATCCATATATTCCAAAATGTAATATGCTTGCCAAATCAAACTAGGCCACGTGTGTCCTGCATTTGGTAGTATGACTATGGCCAGGATGACTTGTGCCAAAGTGATGTTGCTGTTTCTACTGCTGCTAGCAACTTTCACATTATTAGTCTTGGCATGTACTTTCTTTTAGGCTTTTATACAGGCTTAAATAGTCCCTTGTGTTTGGCAGTGCTAAACCATGTGCAGTCGCACCTGAGGTCATGTCAGCCTTTTGTCACTGCTGCAAACATTTTCTTTGTGTAAAAGGGCATGAATTGAATTGCAAATTGTTGAATCCATCAGGACCTGCACATTTCATAGACTTCAACTCTGTTTCGATTCACATTGATTCAAATTGCTCACATCTAATCAGAAGTAATAGTCTGTCCAGAGTTGTTTATGATGTAAGCAGCAATGGGTGGCAACTAGGGATGAGCGAGTATGCTCATTAGCATTCGGTACTCGGCGAGTAATGCGGTACTCGCGGTACTCGAATCCTAGAGAGTAAATTTCACTACTCGCCTCGCAATATTGGGATCTCCTACCCGGCATGTGTTAGCCAATCACAGTAAAGCCGCGACCTTCTTTGTTGTGGCATTACTGTGATTGGCTGGCCGCGCAGCGTCATAGTCATAGCCTATGAGTCATAGGCTATGACTATATGTGTGCGGAGAATGTGTGCGGGGGTCTGTGAAGGTGTGTGTGTGTGTGTGTGTGTGTGTGTGTGTGTGTGGGACTGTGTCGGGCTGTGCTGTGTCCGTCGTGGGACACTCATTTGTAAAGAGGGACGGCATCGTAAAGTTGAGTGTAGTTTGGTTTATTATTTTAATATTATTTGCAGGAGACGAGGGCTTCGGGGAATTAGGTGTGTGCGTTGAGTGTGTACTCTATGATATGTGTTGTATGTTATGTGTTTGTACTGTATTATGTTGTATGTTCTGTATGTCTTTTTTCACATTCACCACATTAGCAGGATGATGGAAATACTACTTTCCCATCATTCGCTAATGCTGTCACTGTAGCAGGCATAGCTGGATGGGACAAGTAGTCCCATCGGACGATGCCCGCACAGCCAGCAGAGCCAGAGCCCGGCACAGCCCCGGCACAGGCCCGCACACACACACAGCACCACAGACCCCCAGCACACATTATCCACTCACACACATTCTCTGCCCATTACTCGCATTTCTGTTGTGAATAGGCTGGAAATGAGTTCTGAGCAGAAGCTCCCTCTGGTGGTTACAAACGGTACTGGACTGTCCAGTGAAGATTGTGAGGATTGGGAATCAGGTGTTACTGATTGGTCTTATATAAGGGAGTCACCTTCCCATCAGGGTTGCCGGTGATCAATTGTTCTGGTCTCAATCCTTGATTCCTGTTTCCTTGGTAGCCTGCTGTGTCGTGTCTGAATCTCCTGCTAACAGATAAGACATTTTCTTCTTTTTGTTTTTGTGCTTGATTTTTGCATTTTGTCCTGCACTTCTGTGGGGGCCTTCAGGGTCCCCTCTGGGGGCTTTTGCCTCTCAGTTCAGTTCAGCCACTGATGTTTGTACATTTGCTTTTTCCAGTTTTTTCAGTGGCTGCTGTTTTGTTTTTGGTTACACCAGAGAACTAATTTAGGTGGTAGAGGTCTGTGATCTCAGGTGTTTTTGAAATTAGTAGAGTTGGTGCTTTTCAGGGTTTTTTGGGATTGCAGTAAGTGCCCTTCCTATCCTTTTCTATTTAGTAAGTTTGGGCCCCAACGTTTGCTCATACTATTTTCTGTCTGTGTCAGTATTTCTTCTTGTCTAACCGCCATTACATGTTTGGGGGCTTTCTATGTTCTTTGGGGTTCTGCTCCGGGGCAGATAGCTTTCCTCTTTCTATCTTTAGGTGTAGTTAGTTTCTCAGGCTGTGACGAGGCGTCTAGGACCAACGTAGGAACGCTCCATGGCTGCCTCTAGTTGTGGTGGTTAGTCAGGGTACTGCAATCTCATAGTTTCCAACTGCTCTGGTGTATTTCCTTTTTTGCCTGCTCTCCTCAGCTACCAAATCATAACAGTATCACCGGCCTAAACTGAAAATTATATGGTACTCACAGAAGGGAAAAATATTGTGAAAGAAAAAAGTTGTCAGAGATTTTATTTTTCTGTTTGTTGCATTTTTTTTCCCTCTGTATCTCTGGGTGCTGAGGAGGATTTTTTTTTCTATCAATGGAGTTTGCACAGTTGTCTGGCCGTGTGGATCAGCTTGCCACTGAAGTTCGGAGTATTGCTACCTGTCTTGCTAGGTTGCCTGTTGTGGAACCTAGGATTCCCATGCCAGATTTGTTTTTAGGGGATCGAGCTAAGTTTCTGAATTTCAAAAATAATTTGTAAATTGTTTTTTGCCTTAAAATCTAAGTCCTCAGGGAACGCAGCGCAGCAGGTTCAAATTGTCATCTCTCTCCTGCGCGGCGACCCTCAGGATTGGGCTTTTTCCCTGACACCTGGGGATCCTGTTTTGAGTGATGTTGATGCGTTTTTTTCAGGCTTTGGGGTTATTGTACGATGAGCCTAATGTCACTGATCAAGCTGAAAAAACTTTGTTGGCATTAAGTCAGGGGCTTGAGGACGCTGAGTTATACTGTCAGAGAATCCGTAGGTGGGCAGTCCTGACCAAATGAAATGACGACGCTTTGGCAGCTCTTTTTCGGAAGGGAATATCAGATAATGTAAAGGATGTTATGGTGGGATTCCCTGTTCCCTCTGGTCTCAATAATTCTATGTCATTAGCGATTCAAATAGACAGACGTTTGCGTGAGCGGAAAGATATGCGTGGAATGATGTTGCCTTGTGAACCTGCTTCTGAATCCATGCAGTGTGAGAGAGTGGTTTCTGGGGCACAGCGTCATGAATTTCGAAAGCGCAATGGGTTATGTTTCTACTGTGGTGATGCCTCTCATGCTATTTCTGTCTGCCCTAAGCGGGGAAGACGTTTTGCTCGCTCAGTTGTCTTGGGTAGTGTTCAGACTAAGTTTTTGTTAACTGTTACCCTGATATGCTCTCTGTCCTCATTTTCTGCTCAGGCTTTTGTTGATTCTGGAGCAGCTATTAACCTGATGGATTTTGATTTTGCTAAACGTTGTGGGTTTCCCTTGATACCCCTACGGAAGTCTATTCCCCTACTGGGGATCGATTCTACCCCTTTGGCTGAGAATAAACCTCAGTTCTCTACTCAGGTGATAATGAGGGTAGAATCTGATCATCAGGAGAGTTGCAAATTTTTGGTTCTGTATAATCTGCATGACATTATCGTACTGGGTTTCCCTTGGTTACAGTCTCATAATCCTGTTTTGGATTGGAAATCTGTGTCTGTTACCAGTTGGGGCTGTCAATGTGTTAATACCAACACTCCTGTTTTTTCTGCCTCCCCCCAGGCTCAGGATGTTCCTGACTTTTTGATTGATTTTTCTGATGTGTTTAGCGAAAGTAAATCTGCATCCTTACCTCCCCATAGGAGCTATGACTGCGCTATTGAATTAGTGCCTGGTAGTAAATTCCCTAAAGGTCGCCTTTTTAACTTGTCTGTACCTGAACATGATGCTATGCGGTCTTATATCAAGGAGTCATTGGAGAAGGGTCATATCAGACCATCCTCTTCACCCTTAGGTGCCGGTTTTTTCTTTGTGGTGAAAAAGGATGGTTCATTAAGGCCGTGTATTGATTATCGTCTCTTGAACAATATTACTGTGAAATATCAATATCCGTTACCTTGATCTCTGATCTGTTTTCCAGGGTGAAAAACGCTACTTGGTTTACCAAGCTTGACCTCAGGGGGGCATATAACCTTATTCGCATTAAGCACAGGGATGAATGGAAGACGGCATTTAATACCCCTGAAGGGCATTTTGAGTACCTTGTGATGCCCTTTGGGCTCACTAATGCTCCTTCTGTCTTCCAGTCCTTCATGAATGACATTTTCAGGGATTTTGTGGATAAATTTCTGATTGTTTATTTGGATGATATCTTGATTTTTTCCAATGACTGGGACTCTCATGTAAAACATGTTCGGACTGTGTTCCAGATTTTGAGAGAGAATGCTCTGTATGTGAAGGGATCAAAGTGTCTTTTTGGCGTTCAGAGGATCTCATTTCTGGGTTTCATTTTGTCCCCATCTGTTATTGAAATGGACCGGTCAAAGTTCAGGCTATCTGTGATTGGGTCCAACCTACTTCTCTAAAGGCTCTTCAAAGATTCTTGGGTTTTGCCAATTTTTATCGTAAATGTATTGGTAATTTCTCTGTTATTATTAAACCATTAACTGATTTGACAAGAAGGGTTCTGATGTGGTGAATTGGCCTCCTGAGGCAGTCTCTGCATTTCAGGAACTTAAGCAGAGATTCACTTCTGCTCCTGTTCTACGGCAGCCTCATGTTTCTCTACCATTTCAGGTGGAGGTTGATGCCTCTGAAATTGGGGCAGGTGCCGTTTTGTCCCAAAGAGATCCAGAGACCTCTAAAAGTAACCCTTGTGCCTTTTTCTCTCGAAAATTTTCTCCCACTGAACGTAATTATGACGTGGATAATCGGGAGTTATTAGCCATGAAGTGGGCTTTTGAAGAGTGGAGACATTGGCTGGAGGGAGCCAAACATCAGGTGGTGGTCCTTACTGACCATAAGAATCTAGTTTATCTGGAATCTGCCAAGCGACTTAATCCTAGACGGCCAGGTGGGCCTTGTTTTTCACACGTTTTAATTTTGTGGTTTCATTTCTTCCTGGCACTAAAAATGTTAAGGCGGATGCCCTCTCGAGGAGTTTCCTGGCGGACTCTCCTGAGTTATCTGATCCTTCTTTTATTTTGAAAGAGGGTGTAGTTCTTTCCGCCATCTCGCCCAATTTGAGACTGGCTCTGGAGGGGTGCCAGGAGGATAAGCCCGAGCACTGCCCTGTTGGGAAATTGTTTGTCCCGGACCAGTGGAAAAAGAGTGTAATGTCTGAGATTCATTGTTCCGCGTTGGCCGGTCATCCAGGAATTTTTGGTACCAGGGACTTGGTTGGTCAGTCCTTTTGGTGGCCTACCTTGTCTCGTGATGTCAGGGAGTTTGTGCAGTCCTGCGGGACTTGCACTCGCTCCAAGCCTTGCTCTCGTTCTAGTGGTTTGTTGATGCCATTACCGGTGCCCAAGAGACCATGGACCCATATCTCTATGGATTTCATTTCCGACCTCCCTGTTTCTCAGAGAATGACCGTCATCTGGGTGATTTGCGATAGGTTTTCCAAGATGATACATCTTGTGCCATTACCTAAGTTGCCTTCCTCCTCTGAATTGGTGCCTTTGTTCCTTCAGCACATGGTTCGTTTACACGGCATTCCTGAGAACATTGTGTCTGACAGAGGAGTCCAGTTTGTTTCCAGATTTTGGAGGACCTTTTGTTCTAAAATTGGTGTTCAATTGTCTTTCTCCTCGGCGTTTCATCCTCAGACCAATGGTCAAACTGAGAGAACAAACCAGACATTGGAGACTTATCTAAGATGCTTTGTGTCTGCTGATCAGGATGACTGGGTCTCTTTTTTGCCTTTGGCTGAGTTTGCTCTTAATAATAGGGCTAGCTCTGCCACTTTGATGTCTCCATTTTTCTGTAATTCTGGGTTTCACCCTCGATTTTCTTCTGGACAGACGGAGGCTTCTGTCTGCCCAGGTGTTGACTCTGTTGTGGAGCGTATGCAACAGATTTGGGACCAGGTAGTGGAGAGGTTGTCCCTCTCTCAGGAGAGGGCCCAGCGGTTTGCTAACCGGCATAGGACTGATGGTCCTCGGTTTAAAGTGGGGGACTTGGTCTGGTTGTCCTCAAGAATATTCCTATGAGAGTGGCATCTCCTAAATTTAAGCCTAGGTTCATTGGACCTTATAAGATCATGGAGATTCTTAACCCTGTTTCTTTTCGTTTGCTTCTTCCAGGGACATTTAAGATCCATAACGTGTTCCACAAGTCCTTGTTGAAGAGGTTTGTTGAGCCAGTGGTTCCTACTACTGTGCCTCCTGACCCTGTTTTGGTTGAGGGCAATCTGGAGTATGTGGTTGAGAAAATATTGAATTCTCGTTTTTCTAGACGGAAACTCCAGTATTTGGTTAAATGGAGAGGTTATGGTCAGGAAGACAATTCTTGGGTGTTTGCTTCGGACATCCATGCTAGGAGACTCATCCGTGCGTATCATAGAACTTATCCTGACCGACCTGGTTGCTCAAATGAGGGTTCGGTGATCTCTCCTCAAGGGGGGGTACTGTTGTGAATAGGCTGGAAATGAGTTCTGAGCAGAAGCTCCCTCTGGTGGTTACAAACGGTAATGGACTGTCCAGTGAAGATTGTGAGGATTGGGAATCAGGTGTTACTGATTGGTCTTATTAAGGGAGTCACCTTCCCATCAGGGTTGCCGGTGATCAATTGTTCTGGTCTCAATCCTTGATTCCTGTTTCCTTGGTAGCCTGCTGTGTCGTGTCTGAATCTCCTGCTAACAGATAAGACATTTTCTTCTTTTTGTTTTTGTGCTTGATTTTTGCATTTTGTCCTGCACTTCTGTGGGGGCCTTCAGGGTCCCCTCTGGGGGCTTTTGCCTCTCAGTTCAGTTCAGCCACTGATGTTTGTACATTTGCTTTTTCCAGTTTTTTCAGTGGCTGCTGTTTTGTTTTTGGTTACACCAGAGAACTAATTTAGGTGGTAAAGGTCGTGTGATCTCAGGTGTTTTTGAAATTAGTAGAGTTGGTGCTTTTCAGGGTTTTTTGGGATTGCAGTAAGTGCCCTTCCTATCCTTTTCTATTTAGTAAGTTTGGGCCCCAACGTTTGCTCATACTATTTTCTGTCTGTGTCAGTATTTCTTCTTGTCTAACCGCCATTACATGTTTGGGGGCTTTCTATGTTCTTTGGGGTTCTGCTCCGGGGCAGATAGCTTTCCTCTTTCTATCTTTAGGTGTAGTTAGCTTCTCAGGCTGTGACGAGGCGTCTAGGACCAACGTAGGAACGCTCCACGGCTGCCTCTAGTTGTGGTGGTTAGTCAGGGTACTGCAATCTCATAGTTTCCAACTGCTCTGGTGTATTTCCTTTTTTGCCTGCTCTCCTCAGCTACCAAATCATAACACATTTCCCATAGACTTACTTTGGACCCGCTACTCTTTACGAATACCCGAGTATTAGGAGCTACTCGTAATGAGTACAGTGAGTCCGAGTATTTCACTACTCGCTCATCCCTAGTGGCAACATAGTGTTTGCTATATGAATCTTTACTTGTCAATGCATTTACAGAAATGTCATGTAATTGTATAAAATGTTTTAAAAAGAAGTCTATTTCGTCATCACATAATTGTTGCTGGGGGTCTAATTGTTTGGTCCCCTAACAATCATGAGAAGAAAGGATCACTGATGGAAAATGCCCTAACATGCATGATATAGCTAACCACTATGCTTACTTATCTCAGCCAGTCCCATGGAGAATTCATGGATTGTGGATTTGTGGTCTAAATTCTTCTCCTTCTTTTTGTCAGGATTCTGTTCAGCCTCATAGGTCAAACGCCAGAGATCATTTATCCTAAGGATAGGAAGGATGGCCACTTCTACACTATCTGACACTAAGTAACTGCGTAGTCAAGTAGGCTTGTCTCTATTTAATCTAGATCTATCAAGCTTGTATTAATATTTATACTGCTCTTATTAGAATCATTTTAGTACTTTTAAATGAGTTTGTTCTAAATTTTCTCTAAAGACGAATACAACAAATAAAACACTTGATCCGAAATGACCTAGGCAAATCTCATACCTACAGCGTTCCTAGAGCGCATCTGCTCCCGGGAGATAATGTGCGACACACATGGGTTATTCCAGATGAAGTGTGTTATTGGATATGATTTTCAGAGTTCAGTTTGATGAAGCAGGGACGTGGTGATTAGGTTTCTGATATGATTTCTGCTCTTGTGCCCAGAGCACAGCACTGCAAGGTGAGAGTCCATAGTATACCTATTTTATTGTTGCAAATTATAGAAGATTTTTCACTTCACAATGACAGGCTTTATTTTATCTTTATCTCTAAAGTATAAAGTCCTGTTGACCGTGTTCCAACTTTTTCTTCTTTCCTCCACAACTCATAATTCTATTATGAAATAGTAAGTGATAAATGATTTTTTATAGTTTGTTAATTAATGATGAATAGTTACCTTACAAAGAATTGTTGCTCTTCTTTACTAAAGACATTCCGGAATCCCCCCGATGCATGGTCCTGATAAGCGTCACATGGCAGCGTTTTTGGTCGCTGACACACCCATTTTTCTTCATTATGTTCATCATAATATTCACAAACATCTTGACCAGGAAGATCTACATTACATTCCACAGCTTCTTTTGTTCCATTTTTTTCAAAATAGCCACGAAAGAAAAGCTGTAAAAAAAAGTTACAGAGCAGCAGAACAACAAATGGAGTTAAATTTACTATAATGAAATAAAAGAAAATCAGTCCAGCCTTAATCCTATACGGTTGAAACCTGAATTTTACATACACAATCTAAAAAGACACATCTGAATGTTTTTCTCAATATCTGACATGAAATCAGATTAAACCTTTCCCGTTTTATGTCAATTAGGATTACCATAATTATTAATATTTGCCAAATGCCAGAATAATGAGAGAGAGAGATAATATTTTAAGGCATTTTTATTACTTACTGCAAAGTCAATAGTTTACATACACCATGTTCCAAATTATTATGCAAATTATATTTTTCTCTAATTTTTTAAGTGGTTGGTGCAAATGACAGTCAGTCTAATAAAAGTCATCAACCGTTTTATTGAGCAAACCTCCCAATGATAACAGTATAATCTCCAAAATGAATAAAAACTCAGAATGCACTGTTCCAAATTATTAGGCACAGTAGAATTTCTAAACATTTGATATGTTTTAACCCCTTTTTGTCATCGGACGTACTATCCCGTCCTTGTGCCCTGGGACTTAATTCCCAGGGACAGGATAGTAGGTGATCAGCTGCGCTCCCGGAGGCCAGGTGTCAGCTGATTATCACAGCTGACACCCGGCACTATGTGCCAGGAGTGGTCTCGGACCACTTCCGGCACATTAACCCCTGGCACACCGCGATCAAACATGATCGCGGTGTACCGGGGGCACAGGGAAGCATCGCGCAGGGAGGGGGCTTCCTGCATGCTCCCCTGAGACACTCAGAACAGCACAATGTGACGGCGCTCTTCTGAAGGCCTCTTCCCTGCAGGACCCCGGATCCAAGATGGCCGCCGGGTCCTGCAGGGAGGCGGCTTCCTAAGTGCCTGCTAAGAGCAGGCGCTGAGGAAGCCTGCAGCAGTGCCTGTGAGATCGCTGGTCTCACAGAGTGCTGTGCACACTGTCACACCAGCGATCTGACCCTATACTGTAATGTCCCACCCTGGGACAAAGTAAAAAACTTAAAAAAATAAAAATAACAAGTGTAAAAAAATCTGTTGGCCAAAATATGCAAAAATTAAAGCTTTCAAAATGTGGTGATGCAAAACCTATTTTTTGCAATAAAAAGTGTCTTTTAGCGTGTGACAGCTGCCAATCATAAAAACCCGCTATAAGTAGTAAATCAAACCTCCCTTTATCACTTAGTTAGGGAAAAATAATAAAATTAAAAAAATGTACTTATTTCCATTTTCCAATTAGGGTTAGGGTTAGGGTTGCGGCTAAAGTTAGGGTTAGAGTTGGGGCTAAAGATAGGATTAGGGTTAGGGTTGGGATTAGGGTTAGGTTTGTGGTTAGGGTTAAGGTTAGGGTTGAGACTAGGGTTAGGAGTGTGTTGGGTTAGGGTTGGAGTTAGAATTGGGGGGTTCCACTGTTTAGGCACATCAGGAGTTCTCCAAATGTGACATGGCGTCTGATCTCAATTCCAGCCAATTCTGCGTTGAAACAGTCAGTCGGTGCTCCTTCACTTCTGAGCTCTGCCATGTTCCCAAACAGTTATTTACCCCCACATATGGGGTATCAGCGTACTCAGGACGAATTGCACAATAACTTTTGGGGTCCAATTTCTTCTGTTACCCTTGGAAATAAAGAATTGGGGGCGAAAATATCATTTTTGTAAAAAAAAATGATTGTTTTGTTTTTACGGCTGTACGTTATAAACTTCTGTGAAGCACTTCGGGGTTCAAAGTGCTCACCACACATCTAGATAAGTTCCTTGTGGGGGTCTATTTTCCAAAATTGGGTCACTTGTGGGGGGTTTCCACTGTTTAGGCACATCAGGGGCTCTCCAAATACAATATGACGCCTGCAGACCATTCCATCAAAGTCTGCAATCCAAAACGTCACTACTTCCCTTCCGAGCCCCGACGTGTGCCCATACAGTAGGTTTCTCCCACATATGGGGTATCAGCGTACTAAAGACAAATTGGACAACAACTTTTGGGGTCCAATTTCTCCTGTTACCTTTGTTAAAATAAAATATTGGGGGCTAAAATATCATTTTTGTAAAAAAAAAGATTTTTTATTTTTACGGCTGTACGTTATAAACTTCTGTGAAGCACTTCTGGGTTCAAAGTGCTCACCACACATCTAGATAAGTTCCTTGGGGGGTCTATTTTCCAAAATGGGGTTACTTGTGGGAGGTTTCCACTGTTTAGGCACATCAGGGGCTCTCCAAACGCGATATGACTCCCGCAGACCATTCCATCAAAGTCTGCAATCCAAAACGTCACTACTTCCCTTCCGAGCCCTGACGTTTGCCCATACAGTAGTTTTCTCCCACATATGGGGTATCAGCGTATTCAGGAGAAATTGGACAACAACTTTTGGGGTCCAATTTCTCCTGTTACCCTTGGGAAAATAAAAAGTTGGGGACTAAAAGATCATGTTTGTGGAAAAAATATGATTTTTTTATTTTCATGCTCGGGCGTTATAAACTTTAGTGAAACACCTGGGGGTGCAAAGTTCTCACTACACATCTAGACAAGTTCCTTGAGGGGTCTAGTTTCCAAAATGTTGTCATTTGTGGGGGGTTTCCACTGTTTAGTCAGATCAGGAGCTCTCCAAACACGACATGGCGTCCAGCCAATTCTGCGTTGAAAAAGTCAAACGGCGCTCCTTCACTTCCGAGCTCTGCCATGCACCCAAACAGTGGTTTACCCCCACATATGGGGTATCAGCATACTCAGGACAAATTGCACAATAACTTTTGGGGTCTTGTTACCCTTGGGAAAATAAAAATTGGGGTGAAAAGATCATTTTTGTGGAAAAGATATGATTTTTTAATTTTATGGCTCTACGTTATAAACTTGTGTGAAGGACTTGGGGGTTCAAATTGCTCACCACAGATCTAGATAAGTTTCAAAGGGGGTCTAGTTTCCAAAATGGTGTTACTTGTGGGGGTTTCCACTGTTTAGGTGCATCAGGGGCTCTCCAAACGCGACATGGCGTCCAATCTCACTTCCAGCCAATTTTGGTTTGAAAAAGTCAAACGGCGCTCCTTCAATTACGAGCTCTGCCGTGTGCCCAAACAGTAGTTTTCCCCCACATATGGGGTATTGGCGTACTCAGAAGAAATTGCACAAAAACTTTATCTGTCCATTTTCTCCTTTTACCCTTGTGAAAATAAAAAAAAGTTTGTAAAAGATCATTTTTGTGACTAAAAAGTTAAATATTAATTTTTTCCTTCCACGTTGCCTCCTGTGAAGCACCTGAAGGGTTAATAAACTTATTGAATGTGGTTTTGAGTACTTTGAGGGGTGCACTTTTTAGAAAGGTGTCACATTTGGGTATTTTCAGCCATATAGACCCCTCAAAGTGACTTCAAATGTGAGGTGGTAACTAAAAAAAAATGGCTTTGTAAATTTTGTTGAAAAAATGAGAAATCGCTGGTCAACTTTTAACCCTTATAATTTCCAAACAAAAAAAAAATTTTGGTTCCAAAATTGTGCGAATGTAAAGAAGACATGTGGGAAATGTTATTTATTAAATATTTTGTGTGATATATTTCTCTGTTTTAAGGGAATAAAAATTCAGTTTGAAAATTGCACAATTTTCAAAATTTTCTCCATATTTGCGTTTTTTTCAAAAATAAACGCAAGTTATATCGAATAAATTATTAATGTGAAGTACAATACATCACGAGAAAACAATCTCAGAATCTTGACAATCCGTTGAAGTGTTCCAGAGTTATAGCTTCATAAAGAGACAGTGGTCAGAATTGTAAAAAATTGGCGCGGTCATTAACGTGCAAACCACCCTAGGGGGTTAAGGGGTTAAAGAACTGAAAATGCTCATTTGTGGAATTTGAAGCATTAGGAGGTCACATTCACTGAACAAAAAAGCTATTTAACTCCAACACCTCCTAACAGGCCAAGTTACATGTAACATAGGAACCCTTCTTTGATATCACCTTCACAATTCTTGCATCCATTGAACTTGTGAGGTTTTGGAGAGTTTCTGCTTGTATTTCTTGGCATGAAGTCAGAATAGCCTCCCAGAGCTGCGGTTTTGATGTGAACTGCCTCCCACCCTCATAGATCTTTTGCTTGATGATACTCAAAGGTCCTCTATAGTGTTGAGGTCAGGGGAAGTTGGTGGCCACACCATGAGTTTATCTGATTGTATCCATAGCAGCCAATGACTAAGAGGTCTTCTTTGCAGCATGAGATGGTGCATTGTCAGCATGAAGATGATTTTGCTCCGGAAGGCACGTTTCTGCTTTTTATACCATGGAAGAAAGTTGTCAATCAGAAACTCTATATACCTTGCAGAGGTCATTTTCACACCTTCAGGAACCTTAAAGGGCCCTACCAGCTGTTTCCTCATAATTCCGGCCCAAAACAGACTCCTCCACCTCCTTGCTGACGTCGCAGCCTTGTTAGGACATGGTGGCCATCCACCAACCATCCACTACTCCATCCATGTGGACCATCCAGGGTTGCTCGACACTCAAGGAAAGACTAGAAGCAATGGGATGAAACTGAATGGGAGGAGACACAGATTAGATATTAGAAAAAACTTTTTGACAGTTAGGGTGATCAATGAGTGGAACAGGCTGCCACAAGAGGTGGTGAGTTCTCCTTCAATGGAAGTCTTCAAACAGAGGCTGGATAGACATCTGTCTGGGATGATTTAGAGAATTCTGCTTTGAGCAGGGGGTTGGACCAGATGACCCAGGAGGTCCCTTCCAACTCTACCATTCTATGATTCTATGATTCTATGATTCATCAGTAAAGAAGACTGTTTGAAAATTAGTCTTCATTAGAGATGAGCGACTTTGCCTTTTTTAGGGTCGAGTCGGGTTTCGTAAACCCAACTTTCTCAAAAGTCGAGTCGAAAGAAGTCGGCCGACTAACGGAAAAGGTCGGGTCGAAGTCGAAAATCCGACCCCAATGCAAGTCAATATGGAATAAAAGTCGGCAGGGAGTGGAGGACAGTAAACACACCTACAGTGCCCATTTCAATGCCAACGACATCAATTCTTATTACTTAAGCTTGTCAAACTTAATTTACTTTATAATAATAGTACGCATTGAAACTGGGGGTTATTTGGCTAAAGTTTTTTGAGGAGGGGGGCTGGCTCCAGGTTTTCGTGGACCCCGGGTGAAAGAGTCTCAGTGGACCTCTTTAACACATACCGCAATTCATGATGCTCCGATACGGCAGAGAAATATAGGTATATGCCAAATACTTCACTTCTCACATTACATGACTGATATATATTGTAAATTCTACAATAGCTCAAAAAACAGACAGTATAGTCCTCCATACAGTATTATGGGCACCACATAGTGCTCCATACAGAATAATGAGCCCCATATATTGCTCCATACAGAATAATGAGCCCCATATATTGCTTCATACAGAATGGGCTCCATATAATGCTCCATACAGAATAGGCCCCATATGTGCTCCATATGATGCTCCATATATAAAGGACCCTATATGATGCCCCATAAATAATGAACCCCATATGATGCTCTAGTATATGATGGGCCCCATATATGATGCTTCAGTGTGTGATGAGCCCCATATAATGTTTCAAATATAATGGTCCCCATATATAATGCTCCATATATAATGGTCTCCATGTGATGTTCCATATATAATGTGCCCCATATGATGTGCCATAAATAATGGGCCCCATATGATGCTCTAGCATATGATGTGCCCCATGTAATGATTCTCCAGTGTATAATGGGCCCTATCTATGATGCTCAAGTGTATAATGCTCCCCATATATTGCTCCAAACATTTAAAAAAATGAAATACCTCTCCTCGCTGGGCACTGCTCTGCTCTGGACTCCTCAGCGTCGCCATCTTCCAGCTCTCTGCACTGTGACTGTTCAGGCAGAGGGTGCACAGACGTGACATCATCACGCTCTCTGACCTGAATGTCTGTCAGGAAACGTGGAAGACGTCACAGCGGTGGATCAGGGAGAGGTAAGTATGCAAGTGCTGGGGCCCTGAGCAAGCAGGGGGGCTCACTCGAGGGCGCCGGGAACTGGCACATGGCCCCTCATAGTACGCCGGTGTCTCTGACAGTGGGTGGGCCCGCCCACCTGCCCAGGGCCCACCCACCTGCCCAGGGCCCGCCCACCTGCTCAGGGCCCCTGACCACTTGCCCCGGGTGCGCCACGTGCTGATGCCGACACTGGGGGTGGTGGGACAGCCCAGTGAGGTGAAAAAAGAGGCATATGTTGTGGTGTAGGCTGGATGTTCATCAGCTGCAAATGGAGGAATTGGAGAAGTCAGAGGAAGAGGAGGACAAAGCGAGCCATTTTGCTGGCAACCTATGTGTCATCAGGGGAAGGTGGTACAAAATCCTTTGAAACCCAGGCATGGATCATTTTAATGAAGGTGAGATCACCTACATTTTGGGTCGACAGCCAGGTCCTTCTTTCTGTCAGGATTGATCCAGCAGCACTGAAGACTCTTTCTGATAGCACACTACCAGCAGGGCAAGCGAGCTCCTGTAAGGCATATTGTGCCAATTCAGGCCAGGTGTCCAGTTTATAGGCCCAGTAGTCAAAGGGGAATGAACTGTGAGGGAGAACATCGATAAGGGAGGAGAGGTAATTTTGAACCATAGTTGACAACTGCTGTCTCCTGTCATTTGCAATAGATTCAGTATTACCAGTCGTGTGAACGGTACTCGAAAAATCAGACCACAACATGGTCATGAAACCGCTGTCTCCAATGCCACTTCGGCTGTGTGTACCAGGAACACCTCTTCCATTTGGCCCACTACCTGCACCGCTGCTGTGTGCTGGGAATGCCTCTAACAAATGGTTTACCAGAGTTGCTTGTTTCGCCAATATTAGTTCTAGATTCTCCTGTGGCATGATGTTCTGTAATTTGCCTTTAAAGCATGGATCGAGGATGCTGGCCAACCAGTAGTTGTCATCCTTCATAATTTTGGCAATGCGGGGGTCCCTTTTTAGGATCCGCAATACATAATCACACATGTGGGTCAATTTTCCAGGTGTCAATGATGCACTGCCAGTGGTGGGTGGAGCAGTACTTTCTGCCAAATCCACATCCGTCCAGTCACGCACAAACCCAGTACCTGACCATGGCAAGTCAACATTTTCTCATGCTCCCTGAGAAGCATTATCCTCCCCAAAATAATCATCCCCCTCATCTACATCCTCTTCCTCTACTTCCTCCACCTCGTCCAGGAGAGTTCCCTGAGCAGACAATGACTGACTGTCATGAAGGCTTCCCTCCTCCTCCTCCTCTTCCTCCTCCGCTGCAGACGCCTGATCCTTAATGTGCGTCAAAGTTTGCAAGAGCAGACGCATAAGTGGGATGCTCATGCTTATGATGGCATTGTCTATGCTTACCAGCCATGTGCATTCCTCAAATCACTGAAGGACTTTACAGAGGTTTTTCAGCTTTGACCACTGCACACCTGACAACTCCATGTCCGCCCGTGTATCCTCCCACAAATGCATTACAGCCTGCCTCTGTTCGCACAGCCTCTCAACCATGTGCATGGTGGAGTTCCACCTTGTTGCAACATCTATGATTAGGCGGTGCTTGGAGAGGTGGAGCGATTGCTGCATCCTCTGCATATGACTGGAGTCTACGGGCGAGCGACAGATGTGCGAGCATAGTCTTCGCACCATATGGAGCAGGGCTGGTAATTCCAGAAAATTATTTATGAAACACTGCACCACCAGGTTCAAGGTGTGAGCCAGGCAAGGTATGTGTCTGAGTTTTGCCAGGGCTTTGGCCGCCACAAAATTATGGCCGTTATCACTGACTACCTTGCCTGGCTCAAGATGTAGACTGCCCAGTCATGACTCAGTTTCTCGCTGCAAGTAGTCGGACAGTACCTCCGCGGTGTGTCTGTTGTCGCCCAAAGACATCATCTTTAAAACAGCCTGCTGATGCTTACCACTAGCTGTTCAATAGTGGGACACCTCGTGTGCAACACTGGCATCTGCGGATGGAGTGCTCGTGCGACTGCGCTCTGTCGATGAGCTTTCGCTTCTGGAGGAGGAGGAGGGTCGAACGCCTACAGCCAACTGTTGCCTATACCGTGGGCTATATAAATAAGAACTTGGCACTCAACTTTGTAAAAAGAAAAAAATATTTTTATTGCAGTCAAAACCAACGTTTCGGTCCCATCTGGACCTTCATCAAAGTACTGCAGAAAATGAAAATCAAGTGAAATAAATATACTATGATATAGGTAATTTAAGAAAACAATTTTTGATAACAAATGAGGAGTCTTCAAACAAAATTTCGAAAATAATATTGCCAGTGGTATAAATATAGTATTATGATATTATGCCATAAATTTGACACGTCAACATGTAGATAAACATTTTAAGCATATGAAAAATAAAATTAAATAAAATAAAATAAGATAAGATAAAAGAAAGGGGGCCTACCCGACTGCTTGATGAGTAGGAATCTTATTGATGGATTAAACTATGTCCAAGACGGTATCTTAATAATCTATGGACTAATGAAGTGTATATGAATAGAATAATTGATCACCAAACTCATAAGAAAAAATAAATAAATATCGGAGAGCTAATATATATATATATATATATATATATATATTATATGTATCTATGAAACAATCAGCCTCTGCTGGAATACAGGAAACATACCTATAGATGAATAAGAGACCCGTGCAGGTGTCAATAAATGTTATCAGGATGTGACCTGTTTATAAGAAATTGAGTTGTACCAGTGAAATAACATGTGACATCAGTATAAGTCTGAAGTGCCTGTGTAATATATCTTATATACCTTATAGAGATAGTGATATAGTCCGCTTGATAGTGTCCACTATCAGGATAGAATGGTCACCTAATAGGTATAGTATAAGGTTTTCAGTGCTGGGTCCAGGAAGAATAAGTGGTTAGCAAGGGAAATTGCAGAAAATGCTTATGCTATTGGCTGGATGGACTAGAGAGTCCTGCACACTGGCACAAAAGGGCTGTGGAGACATAGTATTTAGTATATATGAAGCTGTGAAATAAGGGGGTGATCTCTAGTAAAATGCTCCAAAATACTGCTTACCGATGTGTAGATTCCTACTCATCAAGCAGTCGGGTAGGCCCCCTTTCTTTTATCTTATCTTATTTTATTTTATTTCATTTTATTTTTCATATGCTTACATGTTTATCTACATGTTGACGTGTCAAATTTATGGCATACTATCATAATACTATATTTATACCACTGGCAATATTATTTTCGAAATTTTGTTTGAAGACTCCTCATTTGTTATCAAAAATTGTTTTCTTAAATTACCTATATCATAGTATATTTATTTCACTTGATTTTCATTTTCTGCAGTACTTTGATGAAGGTCCAGATGGGACCGAAACGTTGGTTTTGACTGCAATAAAAATATTTTTTCTTTTTACAAAGTTGAGTGCCAAGTTCTTATTTATATAGTCACTGGGTTGGGTTCCTACTTGAGCACCTTCCACGGTAGTGCCACGCTATATTATTACTGTATATTCACCCTTGCGTGCAGCACACTGTCACTATGACATCCAATATCTTCTCATATAACCCTGACGAGAGGAGTAATATTTTGTCCAAGTTACATCTCCCTAGCGATTTCCTGAAATCTCCCCCACGTGAAGCCAGAGGAAGGGATTTGGAGAGGGAACTGCGCCATCAAGTCAGCTATGAACTACATTACGCTACCTTGTCAGAATACCTCCGTGTCAACATGATTCCACGAGGTCTGCGAGTGACTTTGCGTCCGACTCTATTCAGTGATTCTCCTGAATATTGTCAAAAATTTGAACAGATATTAAATAAATGCTCTCTGGACATTATGACCCTGAAGACCGAACACTTACAGGGCGCCATCGCTTCTACCAAAGATAAGATTCTCAACATAGAAACACAATTGGCATCAGCAGGCACATCAGAGGAATTAACGAACATGAAAGATAAGATTAAAAGCAATATTGAACAACATAAACGTGATACTGAAAACAGGAAAAGGTTGAAATTTAGAAGAGACACTGAGGATTATGACAACAACCGTGTTTACCAATGGCAGTATAAATCTTACACCAGACCTTTTAACGTTAGATCTGACTTTCATTCTTCTAATGACCCCTCTACCTCAGGATCTGAATCTGAGAGGCGTGATCCTTCATCCAGGCAAGGACATTTTTTAGGACCAAGACGTCGTTCCAGAAGAAGAGGACCCGCAGAGGCCATGGACAGAAGAGACACAGATCTCTCCCGGATCACTCGCTCACAGGTAATTACCCGTTGGTAATTAACATCTCTTCCCGGACACTCAGTATCACAGAATACAATTTATTACAGAAGGGCCTTTCCTATTGCCCCTCGTATAAATTTGATTCCTTTACAATGGACATGGACCTACATCGATTCTACCGCCGACTAAGATTATCTGTGCATTTTTCATCAATACCTGATATATTCCCTGCTGACACATCTGTTCATAAACCGTTAATCTCTATCTCAGATCTCGATTTACGCAATAAAAGCACCTATCTACCTCCACAGAATTCACATGCGGTGGAAACCTTTGTAAACTTTATTGACCGGGCTTTTTTCAAATTACGACAGGACATAGAGAGTGGGAAACTTCATTACCAACCTAATCTGTCCACATTAGATTTTCAGGCATTACAGACCCTCCGCCAAGATGACCAAATCATCATAAAACCAGCAGATAAGGGGGGAGCCATTGTGGTTATGGACAGAACAGCTTACACCACAGAAGTCCAACGACAATTAAGTGATGTGACTATTTACACTGAACTCAATAGTAATCCTACTAGTGAGTTAAGTAAACTGATTGAGGACACTCTGACCACTTATGTTTCCCGCGGGGTCACTGACTTAAAAACTAAGGATTTTCTCACCAAAAAAAACCCCCTAATTCCAGTATTTTATGTCTTACCAAAGATTCATAAAAGCCTTAACAATCCACCGGAAGACCGATAGTAGCTTCCACGGAATCCATATTGTCACCACTTTCCATCTTTTTGGAAAAAATTTTCACACCTCTGACAAGGCAGGCTCCATCTTATTTACTAGATACTGGTCATTTTCTGCAAACCATCCACAATCTGGGCCCAATACCTGATACAGCTATATTAGTTTCTTTCGATGTGAAAGATTTGTACACTTCTATCCCACATCAGGAAGGTATTGCATGTGCACGCCATTTACTCACCACCTCTCAAAAACCTCCAGAAATTATTGAACTATGCATCCAACTTCTAACAATAGTTCTTACAAAAAACTTTTTCATGTTCCAAAACAAGTTCTATCTTCAAACGAAGGGTACGGCCATGGGTTCAAACGTAGCTCCTCCTTATGCGAATAGCTACATGGCCCGTTTTGAAGAGGAGGTAGTCTATCCACATCCTTTATTCAGATCTTTCAGTTTAATCTGGAAAAGGTATATAGACGACATTTTCTGTATATGGACTGGCACAACAGAGTCATTAAATCAATTTTTTGAAGTTCTAAACCAAGCCTGGCCTGGATTGTCATTTACTATAACTTCCAGTTTGGAAAGAGTAAACTTCTTAGACACCATGGTAATTAAAAATGAATCAGGGACCATTTCAACAGACTTATATACTAAGCCCACGGATAGAAACAGTCTTTTACACTATGACAGCCTTCCCCCCCCTCTACTAAAAGGGCAATACCTAGATCCCAATTCCACCGGGTACGAAAAATAGTCTCAGATCCTGCTGTGACTAACCGTAGAATAAATGAGATGCACACCAAATTTGTAGAACGTGGATATCCACCTAACTGTTATGTTTCGGTAACTGAGGAGTGCAGGTAAAAAAAGCAATACACCAGAGCAGTTGGAATCTATGAGATTGCAGTACACTGACTAACCACCACAACTAGAGGCAGCCATGGAGCGTTCCTACGTTGGTCCTAGATGCCTCGTCACAGCCTGAGAAACTAACTACACCTAAAGATAGATATAGGAAAGCTATCTGCCCCGGAGCAGAACCCCAAAGATAATAGAAAGCCCCCAAACAAGTAATGGCGGTTAGACAAGATGAAATACTGACACAGAAAGAAAATAGTATGAGCAAACGCTGGGGCCCAAACTAACTAAATAGAAAAGGATAGGAAGGGTACTTACTGCAATCCCAGAAAACCCGAAAAGCACCAACTCTACTAATTTCAAAAATACCTGAGATCACACGACCTCTTCCACCTAAATTAGTTCTCTGGTGTAACAAAATCAAAACAGCAGCCACTGAAAAAACTGGAAAAAGCAAAAGTACAAACATCAGTGGCTAAACAAAACTGAGAGGGCAGAAGCCCCCGGAGGGGACCCTGAAGGCCCCCACAGAAGTGCAGGACAAAATGCAAAAATATAGCACAAACACAAAAGAAGAAAATGTCTTATCTGTTAGCAGGAGATGACAGACACGAGCTACAGCAATGGCCCCTACAAGTGGAAACTTTAATGAATAAACCTGATTCATGACCAGCAACAACCAAGATTTAAAACCCCCACCCATTGAGGAGGGGTCACCGAACCCTCATTTGAGCAACCAGGTCGGTCAGGATGAGTTCTATGATACGCACGGATAAGTCTCCTAGCATGGATGTCCGAAGCAAACACCCAAGAATTGTCTTCTTGACCATAACCTCTCCATTTAACCAAATACTGGAGTTTCCGTCTAGAAAAACGAGAATTCTAATATTTTCTCAACCACATACTCCAGATTGCCCTCAACCAAAACAGGGTCAGGAGGCACAGCAGCAGGAACCACTGGCTCAACAAACCTCTTCAACAAGGACTTGTGGAACACGTTATGGATCTTAAATGTCCCTGGAAGAAGCAAACGAAAAGAAACAGGATTAATAATCTCCATGATCTTATAAGGTCCAATGAACCTAGGCTTAAATTTAGGAGATGCTACTCTCATAGGAATATTCTTTGAGGACAACCAGACCAAGTCCCCCACTTTAAACCGAGGACCATCAGTCCTATGCCGGTTAGCAAACCGCTGGGCCCTCTCCTGAGAGAGGGACAACCTCTCCACTACCTGTTCCCAAATCAGTTGCATACGCTCCACAACAGAGTCAACACCTGGACAGACAGAAGCCTCCGTCTGTCCTGAAGAAAATCGAGGGTGAAACCCAGAATTACAGAAAAACGAGACATCAAAGTAGCAGAGCTAGCCCTATTATTAAGAGCAAATTCAGCCAAAGGCAAAAAAGAGACCCAGTCATCCTGATCAGCAGACACAAAGCATCTTAGATAAGTCTCCAATGTCTGGTTTGTTCTCTCAGTTTGACCATTGGTCTGAGTATGAAATGCCGAGGAGAAAGACAATTGAACACCCAGTTTAGAACAAAAAGTCCTCCAAAATCTGGAAACAAACTGGACTCCTCTGTCAGACACAATGTTCTCAGGAATGCCGTGTAAACGAACCACGTGCTGAAGGAACAACGGCACCAATTCAGAGGAGGAAGGCAACTTAGGTAATGGCACAAGATGTATCATCTTGGAAAACCTATCACAAATTACCCAGATGGTGGTCATTCTCTGAGAAACAGGAAGGTCGGAAATGAAATCCATAGAGATATGGGTCCATGGTCTCTTGGGCACAGGCAATGGCATCAACAAACCACTAGAGCGAGAGCAAGGCTTGGAGCGAGAGCAAGTCCCACAGGACTGCACAAATTCCCTGACATCACGAGACAAGGTAGGCCACCAAAAGGACCGACTAACCAAGTCTCTGGTACAAAAATTCCGGGATGCCCAGCCAACGCGGAACAATGAATCTCAGACATCACACTCTTTTTCCACTGGTCCGGGACAAACAATTTTCCAACAGGGCAGCACTCGGGCCTATCCTCCTGACACCCCTCCAGAGCAAGTCTCAAATTGGGCGAGATGGCGGAAAGAACTACACCCTCTTTCAAAATAACAGAAGGATCAGATAACTCAGGAGAGTCCGCAAGGAAACTCCTCGAGAGGGCATCCGCCTTAACATTCTTAGTGCCAGGAAGAAAGGAAACCACAAAATTAAAACGTGTGAAAAACAAGGCCCACCTGGCCTGTCTAGGATTGAGTCGCTTGGCAGATTCCAGATAGACCAGATTCTTATGGTCCGTAAGGACCACCACCTGATGTTTGGCTCCCTCCAGCCAATGTCTCCACTCTTCAAAAGCCCACTTCATGCCAATAACTCCCGATTACCCACGTCATAATTACGTTCAGTAGGAGAAAATTTTCGAGAGAAAAAGGCACAAGGGTTACTTTTAGAGGTCTCTGGATCTTTTTGGGACAAAACGGCACCTGCCCCAATTTCAGAGGCATCAACCTCCACCTGAAATGGCAGAGAAACATCAGGCTGCCATAGAACAGGAGCAGAAGTGAATCTCTGCTTAAGTTCCTGAAATGCAGAGACTGCCTCAGGAGGCCAATTCACCACATCAGAACCCTTTCTGGTCAAATCAGTTAATGGTTTAACAATAACCGAGAAATTACCAATAAATTTACGATAAAAATTGGCAAAACCCAAAAATCTCTGAAGAGCCTTTAATGAAGTAGGTTGGACCCAATCACAGATGGCCTGAACCTTGACTGGGTCCATTTCAATCACAGATGGGGACAAAATGAATCCCAGAAATGAGATCCTCTGTACGCCAAAAAGACACTTTGATCCCTTCACATACAGAGCATTCTCTCTCAAAATCTGGAATACAGTTCGAACATTTTCACATGAGAGTCCCAGTCATTAGAAAAAATCAAGATATAATCCAAATAAACAATCAGAAATTTGTCCACAAAATCCCTGAAAATGTCATTCATGAAGGACTGGAAGACGGAAGGAGCATTAGTGAGCCCAAAGGGCATCACCAGGTACTCAAAATGCCCTTCAGGGGTATTGAATGCCGTCTTCCATTCATCCCCGTGCTTAATGCGAATAAGGTTATACGCCCCCCTGAGGTCAAGCTTGGTAAACCAAGTAGCGTTTTTCACCCTGGAAAACAGGTCAGAAATCAAGGGTAACGGGTATTGATATTTCACAGTAATATTGTTCAAGAGACGATAATCAATACACGGCCTTAATGAACCATCCTTTTTGGCCACAAAGAAAAAACCGGCACCTAAGGGTGAAGAGGATGGTCTGATATGACCCTTCTCCAATGATTCCTTGATATAAGACCGCATAGCGTCATGTTCAGGTACAGACAAGTTAAAAAGGCGACCTTTAGGGAATTTACTACCCGGCACTAATTCAATAGCGCAGTCATAGCTCCTATGGGGAGGCAAGGATGCAGATTTACTTTCGCTAAACACATCAGAAAAATCAATCAAAAAGTCAGGAACATCCTGAGCCTGGGGAGAGGCAGAAAAAACAGGAGTGTTGGTATTAACACATTGGCAGCCCCAACTGGTTACAGACACAGATTTCCAATCCAAAACAGGATTATGAGACTGTAACCAAGGAAAACCCAGCACGATAATGTCATGCAGATTATACAGAACCAAAAATTTGCAGCACTCCTGGTGATCAGGTTCAACCCTCATTAACACCTGAGTAGAAAACTGGGGTTTATTCTAGCCAAAGGGGTAGAATCGATCCCCAGTAGGGGAATAGACTTCTGTAGGGGTATCAAGGGAAATCCACAACGTTTAGCAAAATCATAATCCATCAGGTTAATAGCTGCTCCAGAATCAACGAAAGCCTGAGCAGAAAATGAGGACAGAGAGCATATCAGAGTGACAGTTAATAAAAACTTAGTCTGAACACTACCCAAGACAACTGAGCGTGCAAAACGTCTTCCCCGCTTAGGGCAGACTGAAATAGCATGAGAGGCATCACCACAGTAGAAACATAACCCATCGCGCTTTCGAAACTCATGACCTGTGCCCCAGACACCACTCTATCACACTGCATGGGTTCAGAAGCTGGTTCACAAGGCAACACCATTCCACGCATACTTCTCCGCTCACGCAAACGTCTGTCAATTTGAATCGCTAATGACATAGAATCATTGAGACCAGAGGGGACAGGGAATCCCACCATAACATCCTTTACATTATCTGACAGACCCTTCCGGAAAAGGGCTGCCAAAGCGTCGTCATTCCATTTGGTCAGGACTGCCCACCTACGGAATCTCTGACAGTATAACTCAGCATCATAAGGCCCTGATTTAATGCCAACAAGGTTTTCTCAGCTTGATTGGTGACATTAGGCTCATCGTACAATAACCCCAAGGCCTGAAAAAATGCATCAACATCACTCAAAACAGGATCCCCAGGTATCAGGGAAAAAGCCCAATCCTGAGGATCGCCGCGCAGGAGAGAGATGATAATGTGAACCTGCTGCGCTGCGTTCCCTGAGGACTTAGATTTTAAGGCAAAAAACAATTTACAATTATTTTTGAAATTCTGAAACTTAGCTCGATCCCCTAAAAACAAATCTGGCATGGGAATCCTAGGTTCCACAACAGGCAACCCAGCAAGATAGTAGCAATACTCTGAACCTCAGTGGCAAGCTGATCCACACGGCCAGACAACTGTGCAAACTCCATTGAGAGAAAAGATCCTCCCCAGCACCCAGAGATACAGAGGAAAAAAAAAAAAATGCAACAAACAGAAAAATATCTCTGACAACTCTGACAATATTTTTTCCCTTCTGTGAGTACCATACAATTTTCAATTTTTAGGCCGGTGATACTGTTATGTTTCGGTAACTGAGGAGTGCAGGTAAAAAAAGCAATACACCAGAGCAGTTGGAATCTATGAGATTGCAGTACCCTGACTAACACCACAACTAGAGGCAGCCGTGGAGTGTTCCTACGTTGGTCCTAGATGCCTCGTCACAGCCTGAGAAACTAACTACACCTAAAGATAGATATAGGAAAGCTATCTGCCCCGGAGCAGAACCCCAAAGATAATAGAAAGCCCCCAAACAAGTAATGGCGGTTAGACAAGATGAAATACTGACACAGAAAGAAAATAGTATGAGCAAACGCTGGGGCCCAAACTAACTAAATAGAAAAGATAGGAAGGGCACTTACTGCAATCCCAGAAAACCCTGAAAAGCACCAACTCTACTAATTTCAAAAAACCTGAGATCACACGACCTCTACCACCTAAATTAGTTCTCTGGTGTAACAAAATCAAAACAGCAGCCACTGAAAAAACTGGAAAAAGCAAAAGTACAAACATCAGTGGCTGAACAAAACTGAGAGGGCAGAAGCCCCGGAGGGGACCCTGAAGGCCCCCACAGAAGTGCAGGACAAAATGCAAAAATATAGCACAAACACAAAAGAAGAAAATGTCTTATCTGTTAGCAGGAGATGCAGACACGACACAGCAGGCTACAAGGGAAACTGGAATAAAGGATTCAGACCAGAACAATTGATCACCGGCAACCCTGATGGGAAGGTGACTCCCTTATATAAGACCAGTCAGTAACACCTGATTCCCAGTCCTCACAATCTTCACTGGACAGACTAGCACCGCTTGTAACCACCAGAGGGAGCCTCTGGTCAGAATTCATCTCAAACCCATTCACAACACCTAACATACTGGACCTAGCTAAAAATCCTACCCAAAATCCACGGAAACCAATTCAAAACCGCATTCCTCTTGTACATACATTTCACCCGTATGTACACATACTGCATCATCACATACGGAAACATTGGGGCATCCTTAAAACTGCCTATTCAAATGTGAAAGAATTCAACAATCCCTTTCTACCCTGTTACAAACGTCCCAATAACATCAGGGACTCATTAGTCAGAGCTGATTTAGGAACACAAGGACGCACAACAACACAAAGATTCCTTCAAAAGCCAAAGAAGGGCACATACCCGTGCTTGCATTGTACACAATGTAACAATGTTATTAAAGGTGACACTTTCCTCCATCCACACTCGGGAAAAAAATATACAATCAAAGATTTTGCAACTTGTGATTCCTCCTATGCCGTTTATTTAATCAAATGTCCCTGTGGGCTAATTTACATAGGGGAGACAACACAGCCTATCAAAGACAGAATTTCAAAACATAAGTCCACCATCCGCTGTAAAAATATGTTGTTACCCATACCATTCCATTTTATCACCAAGGGACATACAATAGCACAATTAAAGTTCCAGGTTATAGAACTAATCACGCCATCTAGAAGAGGTGGGGACCGGATTCACCATTTAAAGAAAAGGGAGTCATATTGGATCCATCAACTGCAGACTTTATCCCCCGAGGTTTAAATAGAGAGTATGACTTACACTCTTTCATTTAAGTGATGTATATGATATACCTGTCATTTTGTTACCAGAAGGTGAAGAATTTATACATAAAAATGTTTATTGCACTGTGATACTTCAACTAATTCTTCTATCTCTTCCCACAGAGCCGTCTGTATTGAATATATGAATATATTAATATTCACTGGACCCTCCTCCTACCTAACCTCTGGACCTCCTCCTCTTACCTACTCGACTGCTTAGTTATGCACTAATACTTTAAATTAATAAATATATTTATAAGATGTATATGCTCTCCATTGCTCCCTTAATGGCGTCTGAAACGCTAATCCCAGCTGCTGGAACGCAAACAAGGAAGCACCTGTCTCCTTTCTCCTTTTCCCCGCCCTCCATATGAGGACGATTTCTTGGAACGCAATCTTTGTAAGCTTGAACCGCATTAGTGACGTCATATCCGGTGACGCACTTCCGGTCAGCGCTAGAGCGCTATACCCGCCTCCAGCACATAAAAAAGCGGCATTTCACACTAGGCACTCACTGGAACAAGCGGTGGATGCCGCGTTCGGTGCAGACCCACACTTCACAAGCTTTACACATCGGTAAGCAGTATTTTGGAGCATTTTACTAGCGATCACCCCCTTATTTCACAGCTTCATATATACTAAATACTATGTCTCCACAGCCCTTTTGTGCCAGTGTGCAGGACTCTCTAGTCCATCCAGCCAATAGCATAAGCATTTTCTGCAATTTCCCTTGCTAACCACTTATTCTTCCTGGACCCAGCACTGAAAACCTTATACTATACCTATTAGGTGACCATTCTATCCTGATAGTGGACACTATCAAGCGGACTATATCACTATCTCTATAAGGTATATAAGATATATTACACAGGCACTTCAGACTTATACTGATGTCACATGTTATTTCACTGGTACAACTCAATTTCTTATAAACAGGTCACATCCTGATAACATTTATTGACACCTGCACGGGTCTCTTATTCATCTATAGGTATGTTTCCTGTATTCCAGCAGAGGCTGATTGTTTCATAGATACATATATATATATATATATATATATATATATATATAGCTCTCCGATATTTATTTATTTTTTCTTATGAGTTTGGTGATCAATTATTCTATTCATATACACTTCATTAGTCCATAGATTATTAAGATACCGTCTTGGACATAGTTTAATCCATCAATAAGATTCCTACTCATCAAGCAGTCGGGTAGGCCCCCTTTCTTTTATCTTATCTTATTTTATTTCATTTTATTTTTCATATGCTTACATGTTTATCTACATGTTGACGTGTCAAATTTATGGCATAATATCATAATACTATATTTATACCACTGGCAATATTATTTTCGAAATTTTGTTTGAAGACTCCTCATTTGTTATCAAAAATTGTTTTCTTAAATTACCTATATCATAGTATATTTATTTCACTTGATTTTCATTTTCTGCAGTACTTTGATGAAGGTCCAGATGGGACCGAAACGTTGGTTTTGACTGCAATAAAATATTTTTTTCTTTTTACAAAGTTGAGTGCCAAGTTCTTATTTATATAGCCCACAGTATAGGCAACAGTTGGCTGTAGGCGTTCGACCCTCCTCCTCCTCCAGAAGCGAAAGCTCATCGACAGAGCGCAGTCGCACGAGCACTCCATCCGCAGATGCCAGTGTTGCACACGAGGTGTCCCACTATTGAACAGCTAGTGGTAAGCATCAGCAGGCTGTTTTAAAGATGATGTCTTTGGGCGACAACAGACACACCGCGGAGGTACTGGTCGACTACTTGCAGCAAGTCATGGCTGGGCAGTCTACATCTTGAGCCAGGCAAGGTAGTCAGTGATAACGGCCATAATTTTGTGGCGGCCAAAGCCCTGGCAAAACTCAGACACATACCTTGCCTGGCTCACACCTTGAACCTGGTGGTGCAGTGCTTCATAAATAATTTTCTGGAATTACCAGCCCTGCTCCATATGGTGCGAAGACTGTGCTCGCACATCTGTCGCTCGCCCGTAGACTCCAGTCATATGCAGAGGATGCAGCAATCGCTCCACCTTTATTTTTCATATGCTTACATGTTTATCTACATGTTGACGTGTCAAATTTATGGCATAATATCATAATACTATATTTATACCACTGGCAATATTATTTTCGAAATTTTGTTTGAAGACTCCTCATTTGTTATCAAAAATTGTTTTCTTAAATTACCTTTTATCATAGTATGTTTATTTCACTTGATTTTCATTTTCTGCAGTACTTTGATGAAGGTCCAGATGGGACCGAAACATTGGTTTTGACTGCAATAAAAATATTTTTTTTCTTTTTACAAAGTTGAGTGCCAAGTTCTTATTTATATAGTCACTGGGTTGGGTTCCTACTTGAGCACCTTCCACGGTGTGCCACGCTATATTATTACTGTATACCGTGGGCTATCCAGCACTGTCCCACCGCCACTGTCCCTGTGGACCCTGCATCCACCACATTAACTCAGTGCGCAGTGATGGACACGTAACGGCCCTGGCCATGCCTACTGGCCCATGCATCTGTTGTGAGGTGCACCTTTCCACTCTCTGATTGTTTGAGTGCATGGACAATGCGGTCTTTCACATGCAGGTGGAGGGCAGGGATGGCTTTTCTAGAAAAGAAGTGCCGATGGGTAGGTCATAGCGTCGGACAGCGTAGGCCATGAGCTCTCGGAATGCTGCGCTTTCATCTAAACGGAAGGGCATCATGTCTAATGAGATCAGTTTGGCAATGTAGGCGTACAAAGCCACTGTGCGCGGATGAGAGGATGAGTACTTTCTTGTCCTACTCAGAGTTTCTGCTAGTGTGACCTGGACTTGAGAACTGCATATGGTGGAACTAGCGGTGGAAATGGCGGACTGAGAGGGGGTTGGTGAGGTGATGGTGGGGAGGTGATGGCCTAAATTCGTATTTAGTTGGAAAAACATTGTGATTCCTGACTGCTTTGGCCTTGCGACGACCCCTCAACATTTCTTGCTGGCGGTGTGTTAACCGGTGGGCTTACAGTGGGGGAAGCGATGTAGCATTGTTGGCTACCTTCAGTCGGAGCAGGTGCACGTGTGCTACCTGAGGTTTTGTAGTCCATCCACGCTTGGAAGTTGCATGGTGTTTAAATGTCTAAGCATGCAACTGGTATTCAAATTTCGGATGTTTTTTCCTCGGCTAAAGGTCCTTCCGCACTTCTTACAGATAACCTTTGCCTCATCAATAGGATTTCATTCAATAAAGTGCCACACTGCACTCTTCCTATTATGGGATAAATTTTCAGGGCTTGCACGCTGTGCTAATTTGACCGTCTGGCAGAGCTGTCCTGCAACTCTTTTTGCTTTTTAACACATTTTTGGACTGCTACGGGCCTGCCATATAACCGCTGCTCCGATGTTGATGCCTGCTGCGGATCCTTCTCCTCTTCTGAGCTATTGCCAGCGGCACCCTCTTCCCCCAAT
>JARQOD010000004.1:570949783-570996720 GCA_033576555.1 Oophaga sylvatica | reverse complement strand
CAAACCAAGGGAGCTACCCCCATGTAAAACATACGAGAAAAGGCTGCACTCTATCATACTAAAGCATGACAACATAGAATAGTTGAAATTTTGAATAGCAATATGGCTTTGGAGTATAAGGAAAAATTTGAGACGCTTAGTATAAACATTTGACCAAACATTAAAAGCCCACCAACCATCGTCAAGGTGGTCTCAAGTCTGGTGAATCCCTGACCTAATGTGAACATACCTCTATTAGGCTGATATCTGAATTTCTGGGTGAATGTGGCACCTCTGTCAGTAATGCCTGCATTTATGGGTAAGTAGGGACCTGCTGTAATTAAAATCACCACCTAGTGGGGGCGGAGTGCTCGGTCAGTAGCTAACATTCAAAAGAAAAAAAAATCTGACTGGCACATCCAAACTAATGTGAACTAGGTGCAAACCAAGGGAGCTACCCCCATGTAAAACATATGAGAAAAGGCTTCACTCTCTCATACAAAAGCATGACAACATAGAATGCTTGAAATTTTGAATAGCAATATGGATTTGGAGTATAAGGAAAAATTTGAGACGCTTAGTATAAACATTTGACCAAACATTAAAAGCCCACCAACCATCGTCAAGGTGGTCTCAAGTCTGGTGAATCCCTGACCTAATGTGAACATACCTCTATTAGGCTGATATCTGAATTTCTGGGTGAATGTGGCACCTCTGTCAGTAATGCCTGCATTTATGGGTAAGTAGGGACCTGCTGTAATTAAAATCACCACCTAGTGGGGGCGGAGTGCTCGGTCAGTAGCTAACATTCAAAAGAAAAAAAAATCTGACTGGCACATCCAAACTAATGTGAACTAGGTGCAAACCAAGGGGAGCTACCCCCATGTAAAACATATGAGAAAAGGCTTCACTCTCTCATACAAAAGCATGACAACATAGAATGCTTGAAATTTTGAATAGCAATATGGATTTGGAGTATAAGGAAAAATTTGAGACGCTTAGTATAAACATTTGACCAAACATTAAAAGCCCACCAACCATCGTCAAGGTGGTCTCAAGTCTGGTGAGTCCCTGACCTAATGTGAACATACCTCTATTTGGCTGATATCTGAATTTCTGGGTGAATGTGGCACCTCTGTCAGTAATGCCTGCATTTATGGGTAAGTAGGGACCTGCTATAATCACCCCGGTGATTTTAATTACAGCAGGTCCCTACTTACCAATAAATGCAGGCATTACTGACAGAGGTGCCACATTCACCAAGAAATTCAGATATCAGCCTAATAGAGGTATGTTCACATTAGGTCAGGGACTCACAAGACTTGAGACCACCTTGACGATGGTTAGTGGGCTGTTGTGAATGGGTTTGAGATGAGTTCTGAGCAGAGGCTCCCTCTGGTGGTTACAAGCGGTACTAGTGAGGATTGTGAGGACTGGGAATCAGGTGTTACTGATTGGTCTTATATAAGTGAGTCATTTTCCCATCAGGGTTGCCGGTGATCAATTGTTCTGGTCTGAATCCTTCTTTCCAGTTTCCCTTTTAGCCTGCTGTGTCGTGTCTGCATCTCCTGCTATCAGATAAGACAATTTCTTATTTTGTGTTTTTGCTATATTTTTGCATTTTGTCCTGCACTTCTGTGGGGGCCTTCAGGGTCCCCTCCGGGGGCTTTTGCCCTCTCAGTTTAGTCCAGCCACTGTGTTTTGTACTTTTGCTTTTTCCAGTTTTTTTTCAGTGGCTGCTGTTTTGTTTTTGTTACACCAGAGAACTAATTTAGGTGGTAGAGGTCGTGTGATCTCAGGTGATTTTGAAATTAGTAGAGTTGGTGTTTTTTCAGGGTTTTCTGAGATTGCAGTAAGTACCCTTCCTATCCTTTTCTATTTAGATAGTTTGGGCCCCAGCGTTTGCTCATACTATTTTCTTTCTGTGTCAGTATTTCCTCTTGTCTAACCGCCATTACATGTTTGGGGGCTTTCTATTATCTTTGGGGTTCTGCTCCGGGGCAGATAGCTTTCCTATTTCTATCTTTAGGTGTAGTTAGTTTCTCAGGCTGTGACGAGGCGTCTAGGACCAACGTAGGAACGCTCCACGGCTGCCTCTAGTTGCGGTGGTTAGTCAGGGTACTGCAATCTCATAGATTCCAACTGCTCTGGTGTATTTCCTTTTTTACCTGCACTCCTCAGCTACCGTAACATAACAGTGGGCTTTTAATGTTTGGCCAAATGTTTATACTAAGCGTCTCAAATTTTTCATTATACTCCAAAGCAATATTGCTGTTCAAAATTTCAAGTATTCTATGTTGTCTTGCTTTAGTATGATAGAGTGCAGCCTTTTCTCGTATGTTTTACATGGGGGTAGCTCCCCTTGGTTTGCACCTAGTTCACATTAGTCTGGATGTGCCAGTCAGGTTTTTTTGTCTTTTGAATGTTAGCTTACTGACTGAGCACTCTGCCCCCACCAGGTGGTGATTTAATTACAGCAGGTCCCTACTTACCCATAAATGCAGGCATTACTGACAGAGGTGCCACATTCACCCAGAAATTCAGATATCAGCCTAATAGAGGTACTGTATGTTCACATTAGCTCAGGGACTCACCAGACTTGAGACCACCTTGACGATGGTTGGTGGGCTTTTAATGTTTGGCCAAAAGTTTATGCTAAGCGTCTCAAATTTTTCCTTATACTCCAAAGCCATATTGCTATTCAAAATTTCAAGTATTCTATGTTGTCATGCTTTAGTATGATAGAGTGCAGCCTTTTCTCGTATGTATGACTCAGAGAATGACCGTTATCTGGGTGATCTGTGATAGGTTTTCCAAGATGATCCATCTTGTGCCACTGCCGAAGTTGCCATCCTCTTTCGAGTTGGTGCCCTTGTTTTTCAGCAGGTGGTTCGGTTGCACAACATTCCAGTGAGCATTGTGTCTGACAGAGGAGTCCAATTTGTTTCCAGATTTTGGAGGACATTTTGTTCTAAACTGGGAGTTCAGCTGTCTTTCTCCTCTGCGTTTCACCCTCAGACCAATGGGCAGACTGAGAGAACAAACCAGACCTTGGAAACTTATTTGAGATGTTTTGTGTCTGCTGATCAAGATGACTGGGTCTCTTTTTTGCCTTTGGCTGAATTTGCTCTAAATAATAGGGCTAGTTCTGCCACTTTGATGTCTCCTTTTTTCTGCAATTTCAGGTTTCATCCTCGATTTTTTTCGGGGCAGGTAAAGGCTTCTGTCTGTCCGGGTGTTGACTCTATGGTGGAGAGAATGTAGCAGATTTGGGATCAAGTAGTGGATAAGCCGTCTCTCTCTCAGGAGAGGGCCCAACGGTTTGCCAACCGGCATAGGACTGATGGTCCTCGGTGTAAAGTGGGTGACATGGTTTGGTTGACCTCAAGAATTATCCCTGTTGAAGGTTGTGTCTCCAAAATTTAAGCCAAGGTTCATTGTACCTTATAAGATCTTGGAAATTCTTAATCCCGTTTCCTTCCGTTTGGCTCTTCCAGGGACGTTTAAGATTCACAACGTCTTCCACAAATCTTTATTAAAGAGGTTTGTTGAGCCAGTGGTTCCTATGGTTGCGCCCCCTGAGCCTGTTTTGGTTCAGGGCAATCTGGCGTACGAAGTGGAGAAGATATTGGATTCTCATCTGGCTAGACTGAGACTCCATTACTTGGTTAATTGGAAAGGTTATGGTCAGGAGGACAATTCTTGGATGTTTGCTTCTGACATTCATGCGGAGAAATTGGTTCGCGCCTTTTCACCGGGCTGACCCTGATCGGCCTGGTGGCGCAAGTGAGGGTTCGGTGACCCCTCCTCAAGTGGGGGGTACTGTTGTGAATGCTATGAATTCTGAGTTGGGGCTCGCTCTGGTGGCTGTTGATATTAATGAAGCAGTCTTCACTGACAGAGACCCTTCAGCTGAGGATCCAGCTGCGGACGATCTGGGAATGATGACAGGGGAGATTTAAAGGAGTAACTTTCCCATGATTCTTGCCGGTGATTAGTTTTCTCTTCCTGGTCCAGTTTGGAAGTCAGCTGCTGTGGGCTCCTGCAAACTTTCAGATAAGTTATTTTCTGCTCGTTTCTGTGGTTTTGTTTTCTTTTGTTTTCTTTTATTTTTCTGCCTTCTGAGTAAGGTCAGCTGAGTCCCCTGCTGGGGCCTGCGCTTGTCTCTGTTTCTCAGTTATCTCTGTTCATTTGTTCTGTCCCTGTTATTTCAGTGGCAGCGGGGTAGCTACCTGTTCACACCAGAGGTCTGATAGAGCTGGGAGAGATCATTTGATCTCAGGGTTTTTTTGGAATCAGAAGTGTTGGATTTTTTCCTAAGGTTTTGTTGGATTGCAGAAAGTATTCCTTCCTGTCCTATCTAGACAGTTTAGGGCCCCAGCGTTTGCTTACTCTATTTTCTGCCTGTGTTTGCATTTCATCTTGTCTCACCGCCAACATATGTGTGGGGGCTACCTATTTCTTTGGGGTGCTTCTCCGGGGCAGTTAGCTTTCCCCTTTCTATCTTTAGGCTTAGCTAACTCTCCAGGTGTTTCGAGGCATCTAGGTCAACGTAGGTACGTCCCACGGCTGCTTCTAGTTGTGTGGTTAGTTTAGGGGTCTGCAATCCATTAGTTACCAACCTCTCTGGGTGACTGGCTGCCTTGGCTTTTTTGTTATTGTCCTCCTCGGCTACCATATCATAACACTCTCTTGTTTATCTGTAAAAGTGGCGTAATACTATGACAAACATATTCCCAGAAAACATATGTGAGTCAGAAATGCATGCAGGCATATTCTCCAGGCTCTTCCCATTCTGTTTCATCACTTTCCCATCCATTTCTGCATTTTCCCCAGGCTCCCAGACCCCTTTGCAGGATCCAGCAGAAAATTACTCCATTTCCCATTGACTTGCATTGTACTCGCTATTCGGAACGAATAAGCGATTTTTACAAAGTACTCGTTTTGAATATAGCGATTGCGAACATTACAGTACTCGCTCATCACTAGTTGCACATCAAATTCAGTATGTGGGCCATGTATGACGTGCGAGTTAGTGCATGACAGTAGAGAAGATAGTATGTTTTTGGTATTGTTATTCACCAAAATTTCAAGTTTCAGATCACATGGAGCAAGCCGGTGAGTGAGTTGATGCTTGATGAGCAGTAGCAATTCATCCACCATATTGCTTTTCTCCCCCCAGATTTTCTGCCTGTAAAACTGCTTGGCAGTGCTTGACCTGTATAAAGCGAAAAGAAAGTGGTCAAAGTATAGAATCAATTATATCCCTTGTGACTGCTTCGGATGGCATCATGTAACTTGAATATGATCCAGAGGAGGTGTAGGTTGATGTCAGTGGAAACAACGTTGTTCCCAGTAGTGAAAGCAGCACCACCTGTCCCAGATGCAATGGTGCATTGCTACAGCTGAAAATAATAACCTAATAAGCTGTGAAACTCATATATTGTCCTTAGCCATAGTTGTTATGGTATTATGTTCCTTAGCCCCAGGATGCTCTAAGGGGACTATGGGGCAGGACGGAAACAGGTGTCATTGACGGATTGGAGATTCTGCCATGTAGAAAATTAAGTGATATGGCAACAGAGGAGGTGAACTAAACAAAACACTGACTTTAGCTGATGGTGTCACTGTCAGAGGCTACATCATCCTGCTATGATCAAAATGAGAGATGGAACTTTTAAACCATTATGCCCTCGATGTCTTCCTCCCCACAAATATGATTTTCATTTGGTAGTTTTTGCCAGCAATTGCGGTGGTGTTGCTGTTGCTAGCAGCTAACATATTCTTCTCCATAATATTTTTTTTATATTGCCCAAAACATTTATAACTTGTGTGCTACACTTGAGTTTAGCATGCCTTTTGCAAATAAATATAACATTAATTTGTTTCTAAACTTAGTTAACAAATTAAGCTAACCCCAAAAAACATAACTCATAAGACATCAGCAAGGAAGCAACAGCCTGTCCATGTTATCAGTATTACAAGTGCTTCTCACAAAATTAGAATATTATCAAAAAGTTTATTTCAGTTCTTCAATGCAAAAAGTGAAACGTATATTATATAGAGTCATTACACACAGAGTGATCTATTTCTTGTGTTTATTTCTGTTAATGTTGATGATTATGGCTTACAGCCAATGAAAACCCAAAAGTCATTATCTCAGTAAATTAGAATAATTAACAAAAACACCTGTAAAGGCTTCCTAAGCATTTAAAACGGTCCCTTGGTCAGTTTCAGTAGGCTCCATTATCACGGGAAAGACTGCTGACTTGACAGATGTCCAGAAGGAAGTCATTAACACACTCCTCAAGGAGGGTAAGCCACAAAAGGTCATTGCTAAAGAAGCCGGCTGTTCACAGAGTGCTGTATCCAAGCATATTAATGGAAAGTTGAGTGGAAGGAAAAAGTGTAGTAGAAAAAGGTGCACAAGAAATCGGGATAACCGCAGCTTTGAAGGGATTGTAAAGAAAAGACCATTCAAAAATTTGGGGGAAATTCACAATGCATGGACTGCTGCTAGAGTCATTGCTTCAAGAGCCACCACACACAGATGTATCCAGGATATGGGCTACAAGTGTCGCTTTCCTTGTGTCAAGCCACTCATGACCAATAGACAACGCCAGAAGCGTCTTACCTGGGCTGAGGAGAAAAAGAACTGGAGTATTGCTCAGTGCTCCAAGGTGTTGTTTCCAGATGAAAGTAAATTTTGCATTTAATTTGGAAATCAAGGTTCCAGAGTCTGGAGGAAGAATGGAGAGGCCACAATCCAAGCTGCTTGAGGTCTAGTGTGAAGATTACCCAATCAGTGATGGTTTGGGGAGCCATGTCATCTGCTGATGTAGGTCTGTGAGGGTCTGCTGAACGCACAAGATAAATATAAATAGTGGGTGCGTTCGCAGCCCGGGGTCCACCGTGCAGGCAGAGCCTGCTGCTAGTAAGATGGCGGTATAGGCAAACTCTGTTACTTCACAGAGTCGCAAATATAAATATTGTGGCACAATATGGCGGTATAAGCGAACTCTGTTACACCACAGAGTAGCTGAGATAAAGACACAGAGAAAGGTACTGTGTCCTGTTAACTCCACAGGGATACACAGATAACTGCTGTGTGGATAGCAGTCCGTGATCATGCAGACAGCAACGCAATCAAGCAATCTCCTAACCGGAGAAGCCGGTATTCTAGGGGCTTATTTCAGCCGAGCCCTAACCACGTGCACACAAATCTCCTCACCGGAGGGCCGATATTCTAGGGGCTTATTTCAGCCGAACCCTAACCACATGCGTGCATGATCACGCTGGCACAAAGCACATAATGCAATTGCTACTAGCGCATGGCCTCATGGCCATACAACCCTTTTATAGAAGCAACTACAGGGCCTGCCAGAAAAGGACCAATGAGAACCTGTTCAGAACACATGTAGTTTCAGGACCTTCCTGGCGGACCAATAGGAGCTGCTGCAGTACCTTAGCATGTGACCCCTGATCTCCAATGAGAGATCTTACCCTGGGCATGCTCAGAAGGGGAAACGCAGGACTTAGTCCTAAAGACGTCTGCTCGCCGCTGACCAGTACTGGCCAAAATAGCAGAACCTGGAGAGGCAGTAGTAAACCTCTGCACAGTACTAGGCTGAGCAAGACGCTGGGACCGACGTCTCTGCTGAGGAGACTCCATTGCAGCCGGAGACGGATGGGGGACCGCAGCGGGAATGGCTCGAGATTCCCCCTGTGCAGAGGCGGGAACTCGACCTCTAACAGGTCTACTGTGTTTTATCAAGACCAAAGTCAGCACAGCTGTCTATCAGGAAATTTTAGAGCACTTCATGCTTCCCTCTGCCGACAAGCTTTTCAGAGATGGAAATTTAATTCACCAGCAGGACTTGGCACTAGTGATGAGTGAGCATGCTCGGAAGTACTCGGTGCTCGCCCGAGCAATTTAACTGCTCGAAATGCTCAGAGCTCGTCGAGTATTTCCGGGTTGGCTCGTTGGGAGCTATGGTACCCGCCCTGCATGTTTGGTGCTCTTTACAGAGCCAATCAACGTGCAGGAATTGTCTGCCACACACTGTAATGCTGCAGCCATGTTGGTTGTGGCATTACAGTGATTGGCTGTCCGCACAGCGTCATCAGGTCTATAGCAGACCGGGTGGCGCAGTGCTCATCACAGTCTGCTCTGGACTCAGGCAATGTAGGGAGAGTTGCTGCTTATCAAGGGAAAGATTTGGTGGTTTATTAGTGTGGATATACCATCTATAATAGACAAATCCATCTCAACCCACAGGCCTTCTGAGGACTAATAAATCTGCATAGATATCAGTGCTAGGCAGGCAGGCAATGTATGTGGCAGACTTCATTGCATATAGCAAGAGGGTCCATTCCAGTACTGGCTGCTGCTGCTGCCTTTTACAGATATTTACCTTATATACAGCACATAGCCCCAGGTATCAGGGGCCAAGAATATTTTTTTTTACCTTAATCTTGATTATTTTCTTCAAAAGCAATCCAGAGCACACCATGTTTCTGCTCTATTTGCTTGTTTGGCACTGCAGAATACATCCAGATCCTTTCCATAATATAGCGTAAAAATCCAGCTATTTTAAACAGGGGTTTATATCTCAGTGCGAAAAACCTGCTATTTGTGGCCTGCTGTTAAATTTTGTTGTAGTGTCTTAGATAAGTTTGCTGGAAAAAAAATAGTTACCTACAGGCCAACTATTTTAAACAGGGGTTTGGCCATCACATGGATAACTTCTCAGTGTGCTGAAATTCTGCCATTTCTGGCTTACTGTTAAATTTTGCTGTAGTGTCTTATATACGTCGGCGTCATGAAAACCAGTGGCATCCGGACCCATGACGCCGACGTAGGCGTCATGGTATAAATCATGTTCCTGCGGGTTGGGTGACTGAAAGGTCACCCGACCCACAGTAACAAGACCCTTTGTGCATCACCAAAGTAGGGGTGGCTTAACCCCCACATGGCTACGATCGCTCTGATTAGCTGTTAAAAGTGAAACAGCCAATCAGAGCGATTTGTAATATTTCACCAATGAAATTTGGTGAAATATTACAATCCAGCCATGGCCGATGCTGCAATAGCATCTGCCATGGCTGGACGCCGCGTTCCGACCCTCACCACACCGAGTGATGGCGGCGATCGGCCGCCGCCACCGATTGATGGCGTTGATAGGTCACCGCCGTCACTATCTGCTCACCTGCGCTCTGGTCCGCTCCCCTCCTCCTAGCCTCCGCTTCCCCTCAGCTTCCGACACCCCCCTCAGCTTTTCACCTCCACCGGTCCTCTGGCGTTCCTGAATCCGTCCCGGCGTCCATCCGGGACTCTTCATGGGCGCCGCCATCTTGAAAAATGGCGGGCGAATGCGCAAGTGCGCCCGCCGGCCAGCAGAATCAATACATTTATTTTGATCACTGTGATAAATTCTCACAGTGATCAAAATAAAAAAAAAGTAAATAAACGCCCCCTTTATCACCCCCATAGGTAGGGACAAATAATAAAATAAATAATATATATATATTTTTTTTTTCTATTAGGGTTAGAATTACAGTTTGGGTTAGGTTAGGGTTAGCCTTAGGGTTAGGGTTAGCCTTAGAGTTAGCATTAGAGTGAGGGTTAGGCTGGATTCATATTGCGTTATGGCAGTCCGTTAGATGGACTGCGCTACACCGCGGTATAACGCAGTGTAACGCAGTCCGTTAACGCTGCCATTCACCCCCATTTGCGGGCGCATTCGCGACATGCCATCATTCAGTGACAGAGCCTCAGACGCAGGCTGCAGCGTCTGGGCTCCGTCACCGCTAGCACAGATGAATCATCTGCTGATTCATCTGTGCTAGCTGGTATAGCATAACGCAATCGCGTTATGCTATAACGTTAGCAGCCCCGTCAACGATATGTGTTGAACGGGCTGGTAAAACGTAATGTGAACCAAACCTTTAGCATTAGGGTTAGAATTAGGGTTACGTTTAGAATTAGGGTTAGGGTTGGAATTTGGGTTAGGGTTGGAATTAGGGTTACGGTTAGAATTAGGGTTAGGGTTGGAATTAGGGTTAGGGTTGGGGTTAGGGTTGGGATTAGGGTTAGTCTTGTGGTTCGGGTTAGAGTTTGGATTAGTGTTAGGGGTTTTTTGGGGTTAGGCTTGTGGTTAGGGTTATGGTTAGGGTTGGGATTAGGGTTAGGGGTGTGTTGGGGTTAGGGTTATGGTTAGGGTTTGGATTAGGGTTAGGGGTGTGTAGGGGTTAGGGTTGTGGTTAGGGGTGTGTTGAGGTTAGGGTTGGAGTTTGAATTGAGGGGTTTCCACTATTTAGGCACATCAGGAGGTCTCCAAACGAGACATGTCGCCACCATTGATTCCTGCAAATTTTGCATTCAAAAAGTCAAACAGTGCTCCCTTTATTCTGAGCCCTGACGTGTGCCCAAACAGTGGTTTACCCCCACATATGGGGTATCAGCGTACTCAGGAAAAATTGCACAACAACTTTGGGGTCTAATTTCTCATGTTACTATTGGGAAAAACAAATTGGGGAGTAAAAAAATTATTTTTGTGGGAAAAAAATGATTTTTTATTTTCACGGCTCTGCGTTATAAACTTCGGTGAATAACTTGGAGATTCAAAGTGATCACCACACATCTAGAGTAGTTCCTTGGGGATCTAGTTTCCAAAATGGGGTCACTTGGGGGGTTTCTACTGTTTAGGCACATCATGGGCTCTGCAAACGTAACATGACGCCCGCAGACCAATCCATCAAGTCGGTATTACAAAACGTCACTACTTCCCTTCCGAGCCCCGACGTGTGCCCAGTGGTTCCCCCACACATATGGAGTACCAGCGTACTCAGGACAAACAGGACAACAACTTTTGGGGTCTAATTTCTCCTGTTACCCTTGGGAAAATAAAAAAATTGGGGACTAAAAGATCACGTTTATAGAAAAAATATGATTTTTTTATTTTCATGCCCGGGCGTTATAAACTTCTGTGTAGCCCTTTGGGGTTCAAAGGGCTCACCACACATCTAGATAAGTTCCTTGCGGGGTCTAGTTTCCAAAATGGGGTCACTTGTGGGGAGCTTCTACTGTTTAGGCACATTAGGGGCTCTGCAAACGTAACAAGATGACCATTCCATTAAGTCGGCATTTCAAAGCGTCACTACATCCCTTCCGAGCCCTGACGTGTGCCCAAACAGTGGTTCCCCCCACATATGGGGGACCAGCGTACTCAGGACGAACTGGACAACAACTTTTGGGGTCCAATTTCTCCTGTAAGCATTGTGAAAATAAAAAATAGGGGGCTTAAAAATCATTTTTTGAGAAAAAAAAATGATTTTTTATTTTCACGGCTCTGCGTTATAAACTTCTGTGAAGGACCTGGGGGTTAAAAGTGCACACTGTGCATCTGGATAAGTTCCTTAGGGCGTCTAGTTGTGGGGGAACTCCAAAGTTTAGGCACACAGAGGCTCTCCAAACATGACATGGTGTCCGCTAACGATTGGAGCTAATTTTCCATTAAAAAAGTCAAATGGCGCTCCTTCCCTTCTGAGACCTGCCGTGCGCCCAAACAGTGGTTCCCCCCCACATATGGGGCACCAGCGTACTCAGGAAAAACAGTACAATGACATTTGGGGTCCAATTTCTCCTGTTACCCTTGTGAAAGTAAAAAAGAGCGGGCTAAAAAAATCATTTTGAGGAAAAAAAAAGATTTTTTTATTTTCACTGCTCTGCGTTATAAACTTCTGTGAAGCACTTGGGGGTTCAGAGTGCTCACAACACATCTATATAAGTTCCATAAGGGGTCTTGTTTCCAAAATGGTGTTACATGTGGGCGTTTTTCACTGTTTAGGCACACAGGGGCTCTCCAAACGCGTCATGGTATCCGCTAACGATTGGAGCTAATTTTCCATTCAAAAAGTCAAATGGCGCTCCTTCCCTTCTGGGCCCTGCCGTGCGCCCAAACGGTGGTTTATGACCACATATGAGGTATCGGTGTACTCAGGATAAATTGCCCAACAAATTTTAGGATCATTTTATCCTGTTGCCCACGTTGTTAGCGTCTGCGGAACGCACCAAGTAAATATAAATAATGGGTGCGTTCGCAGCCCGGAGTTCAACGTGCAGGCAGAGCCTGCTGCTAGTAAGATGGCGGTATAAGTGAACTCTGTTACTTCACTGAGTCGCAAACATAGATGCTGTGGCACTATATGGCGGTATAAGCGAACTCTGTTACACCACAGAGTCACTGAGATAGAGACGCAGAGATAGAGACTGTGTCCTGTTAACACCACAGGGGTACACAGATAACTGCTGTGCGGATAGCAGTCTGTGGTCATGCAGTCAGCAACGAAAACAAGCAACTCCTCACCGGAGTAGCCGGTATTCTAGAGGCTATTTCAGCCAAGCCCTGAACATGTGCATACAAATCTCCTCACCGGAGGTGCCGGTATTCTAGGGGCTTATTTCACCTGAGCCCTAACCACATGCATGCATGATCACACTGGCGCAAAGCACATAACACAATTGATAGTAGCTCATGGCCGAGCGGCCATGCTACCCTTTTATAGCAGCAACTACAAGACCTTCCAGAAAAGGACCACTGAGAAATTGTTTCAGAACACAAGCAGTTTCAGGAACTTCCTGGCAGAGCAATAGGAGCTGCTGCAGTACCTGAGCATGTGACCCCTGATCTCCAATGAGAGATCTTACCCTGGGCATGCTCAGAAGGGTAAACGCAGGACTTAGTCCCAAGACTGCCTGCTCCAGCACTGGTTATAATAGATGAATCAGAAGAGGCAGCAACAAGCCTCTGCACAGTATTAGACCGAGCGAGACGCTGGGACCGATGTCTCCGCTGAGCAGGCTCCACTGCGGCCGGAGATGGATGGGGAACCGCAGCGGGACTGGTTCGAGATTCCCCTTGTGCAGCAGCGGGAACTCGATCCCTAACATTACCCCCCCTCTTAGGGCCCCCCTTCTTTGGGCCTCGCTGCGTTCAAAGGCAACGATGAGCTGCGGAGCGTTAACGTGCTCGGCAGGCTCCCAGGACCTATCCTCAGGCCCATAACCCCTTCAATCCACCAATAAAATCTTTTGCCCCGTACCACCTTACACCCTACAATGGCGGTCACCTCATGGTCGTCCGGAGAGAACCCGATGTCCCGGCAGATGACTCGGAAAACCGGGACATGAGCAAGGGATTCAGGAGGGATACGTGATATGTGTCGGAGATACCTAGGCTTGATGGAAGAGCCAAATACCTGACCTATCTACCACAATTAACGACATCACGCTTTCCCCCGTACCAGAAGTCCGCTGCCTCGGAGTAACCCTTGACTCTGCCCTGTCCTTCAAACCGCACATCCAAGCTCTTTCTACCTCCTGTCGCCTTCAGCTCAAAAATATTTCAAGAATCCGTCCTTTCCTCAACCCTCAATCTACTAAAATGATTGTGCACGCCCTCATCATCTCCCGCCTCGACTACTGCAACACCCTTTTCTCTGGCCTCCCTGCTAACACCCTCGCACCTCTCCAGTCCATCCTTAACTCTGCTGCACGACTAATTCACCTCTCTCCTCGCTACTCCTCCGCTTCTCCCCTCTGCAAATCTCTTCACTGGCTCCCATTCCCTCAGCGTATCCAGTTCAAATTACTAATACTGACCTACAAGGCCATCTATAATCTGTCTCCTCCATATATCTCTGAACTAATCTCCCGATATCTTCCCTCACGTAATCTCCGATCCTCCCAAGACATCCTTCTCTCCTCCACACTTATTCGCTCCTCACCCAACCGCCTCCAAGACTTCTCCCGAATATCCCCCATCCTCTGGAATTCTTTGCCCCAACATATCCGACTATCAAACTCATTCAGATCCTTCAGACGGAACCTGAAAACCCATCTCTTCAAGAAAGCCTACAGCCTGCAATGACCCTGCTGCCTCCTCACCACTACCGGAGTTATTGCCTCAACCAACACCGGAACTGCTGCAACCCCCCGACCTACTGTCTCCTGCCTCACAATCCTGTAGAATGTAAGCCCGAAAGGGCAGGGTCCTCTCCCCTCTGTATCAGTCTGTCATTGTTAGTTTGTTTACTGTAAGTGATACCTGTAATTTGTATGTAACCCCTTCTCATGTACAGCACCATGGAATCAATGGTGCTATAGAAATAAATATTAATAATAATAATAATAATAATAAAAATGGTATACCAAAGGGTTATTCTGCTTGAGTACTTTGAAAGGACCAAGGTAGCGGGGTGCCGACTTAGTGGACTCAACTCGCAGCCTGATGTTACGGGCGGAGAGTCACACCAAGTCCCCAGGAGTAAATGTCGTGAGCGGGGCGCCGATGTGCATCGGCGGAGGACCTCATCCTCTCCTTGGACGCCTGAATGGCATCCTGGGTACAGTCCCAAATGTCCCGTGCCTCCACAGCCCAGTCTGCCACCCTGGAATCGGCGGAAGACACGGGCATGGGCACCGGAACCCGTGGATGCTGACCGTAGTTTAGGATGAATGGAGACTGTCCGTTGGAGTCAGCCACAACACTGTTTAGTGCAAACTCAGCCCACGGTAGCAAGGATGCCCAGTCATCCTGCCTGGCTGAGACAAAATGTCGTAGATAGGTGATCAAGGTTTGGTTGGCCCTCTCTACCAACCCATTCGTCTCGGGATGGTATGCTGAAGAGAGATTTAACTCAATACTGAGTAGACGACAAAGCTCTCTCCAGAACCGAGACGCAAATTGGGGACCTTGGTCACTGACAATTTTGTCCGGCATGCCGTGTACACGGAAGATGTGCCTAACGAACAACGCTGCCAGAGCCCGTGTGGAAGGTAACCGTGGTAGCGGCACCAGGTGCACCATTTTGGAAAAATGGTCGGTGATTACCCAAATGATGGTGCAGCCCCGAGACTTGGGTAAGCCCACCACAAAGTCCATCCCAACTATCTCCAAGGGCCTGTCTGCCACCGGCAAAGGGTAAAGTAACCCAGCTGGCCGTTGTCGAGGAGACTTATTCTCGGCGCAGGAGACACACACCCGAACATAGTCCCCAACGTCACGGACCATATGCGGCCACCAGTATGTCCTCGCCAGCAACTCAGATGGGGGCACAGACTCTAGCGAAACCGGGGCCACTGTTCTCAGGCTCTCTGTGGGGACAATAAGCTGAGGCTCCTCCTCCTACTCCTCAGAGGACACCACAAAGTGAGAGAGAGCGTCAGCACGAATGTTCTCTCCCGAGAAAAAATGGAGTGTGAAATGAAACCGGGAGAAGAACAAGGACCATCTGGCCTGGCGAGAATTAAGCCGCTGGGCTGTCTGAAACATACCAAATTCTTGTGGACGGTGAAGACTTGGAAGGGTAAGCGAGCCCCCTCCAACAGATGTCTCCACTCAGAGAATGCCAACTTCATTGCTAGCAACTCCCTGTCCCCGATGGAATAATTCCTCTCCGCTGGTGTGAAGGTCTTGGAGAAGAAGAAGCAAGGATGCTTCTGACCTTGAGCATCCTTTTGAAAGAGGACTACTCCAGCACCAACGGATGAGGCATCCAACTCCAATATGAATGGCTTATCAACATCAGGGTGGTGTAGGATGGAACGCTAGCAAAATGAGACTTAATTGAGGTGAAAGCCTTGGAGACTTCTTCGGACCACAATTTGGGATTTGCTCCCTTCTTGGTGAGGGCTACCAAAGTTAAGAAATGGGGAATGAACTGGCAATAATAATTAATGAACCCCATAAAGTGCTGCACCGCTTTCAGGGAATGGGGTTCTTGCCAGTCCATCACAGCCTGTAGTTTGGCAGGATTCATAGCCAATCCCTGGGCGGAGATGATATAGCCCAGGAATGGTAAAGGCTCCTGCTCCAACACAAATTTCTCCAACTTTGCATAAAGGGAATTTGCCCGCAAGAGGTCGAAGACACTGCAGACATCTCTCCGGTGGGAGTCAATATCTGGAGAGAAGATGAGAATATCATCCAGATAGACTTCGAACGAGGTGAAAAGCATATCCCGGAAGATGTCATTAACAAAGTCTTGGAAAACGGCTGGGGCATTACAGAGCCCAAAGGGCATCACCAGATATTCATAGTGCCAATCCCTGGTATTAAAAGCCGTCTTCCATTCGTCCCCCTCACGGATGCGAATCAGGTTATAAGCACCCCACAGATCTAATTTGGTAAATACCCTTGCTACCCGGAGCCTATCAAAGAGCTCAGAAATCAGGGGCAATGGGTACTTATTAGTGTTGAGCGATACTGCTCGATATCTAAAAATATCGGATCGAATGGTATCGCCGATATCACTAAATATCGTCGATATCAGATTCCGATACCGGAAGTCCCATGTAAGTCTATGGGAACAAAATATCGCAACAAAAAAAAACCCTTTCTTTAGTTGTAAACACAAAATATACACACATAGAATACATATATATAATATATATATATATATATACATGTCATTATGACATATATATACATATATTTATAGTTTATACACTTCTACATAGTAAAATAAACTCTGATTCAATTGCCGGGTAAAGCCGTGACATACCCCATAGAAGTCGACGGGCTCGGTGCCGAGTACCCCCAAAACCTCTGGCTCTGTGCGACTCAACTTGGGCGTCACGAACAGGATTCTGTAGCTCGCTATAAGCGAGTCCTGTGTGCCTGAATTGAACTGGTTTTGTGCTTGAGAATTGCTAAAATCATCAGAGAATGTATTTGCCATTTTTCCGCCATATCTGCGTCACGATGAGGCACTGGTGAAGAAGAAGGGCGTGCTCTTCGTGGGTGTACACTCACTCAGTGGCGCGAAAACGATGGCCGACCACTCTAAATGGTACTGCAATGTAAGATCGTGCCCCACAGCTCTTCAGTTCCGCCTCCTCATCCTCCTCAGTGTGCGGAAACTAACAAGAAGGTCCCGCCTCACTACAAAAGAGGGGCCCTCTCCAGATGCTAATGACACATGTGACTTGGCAGAGATGGCTAATGGACACGAGCAGAAGTGTGAAGGGATGGAGCAGTCAGAGCTCTCCCCCCACGGAAGCGACCCGATCGCCACGGAACCACCGTTGGGCACCCGGCCTGGAAACCCTCCTACGCTGCAAGAAGCGGAGGATACCCTAAGAGGCCTGGCCCGGCACCGGGAGGAGGTCGCCAGGATGGAAGCCAGCTGGCGTGCCCTAAAACTAAACTTGGAGCGGCGCCAATCCCTCTTACCTGAAGTGTCTGTACCGGAAGGTGAGGCACCCGTTCTAGTAGAGGAGTCCGTGCGGGCATCCCAGCCCTTGCAATGTGATCCGGTTGACGTTGTCGCAGTGGAGGCACCCGTTCCTGCAAAAAACGCTGCACCGCAGCACCCCAGATCCCGCTGTCTGCCCCCGTCGCTGAGACAGAAGAAGCGACACCCGTCCTCATGGAGGAGGCCGCGCAGGCACCAGAGGTCTACCTGTCTGTACCGGAGCCCCGACTGTCATCTGTTCCAGAGCCGGCTGCTTCCTCCGCAGGTGAGCACCGCCAGGACTGTCGGGCGCCAGGAGAGCTGCCGCAAACCGGACATCGTAAGCTGCAGTTTGATGGTGGAGACATGGAGATGCTGGTGGAGGAGAATTACAACCGGCGTCAGGAGGAAGAGTGGAGACGTCGGGAGCGGGAAGCAGAGCGACAAAGGGAGCAGCGAGAATCCCAAAAGCTTTGGCAACCCTACCAGGAGAAGGACCGGGCAGATAAGGACCGGATGAGAAAAGATAAAAAACCCTGTGGGAGCCGCGGCGTAAGGGTGCAGTACGGAACTTTAAGTTAAAAGGTGGTTGGGGCTTCATCCAGGAGCCTGGACTTTATTTAGAAGTGTTTGTGACCCGGCAGGACGTGGAGACTCACCTCCCAGAAGGACACCCGGGGAGGGACCTGTTGCCAGGAGACTTGGTGACTTAACACCCGACACTGGGGTTACAATGGATGGTACGCCCTAAATGTTACCAGGTGCGACCCCTACTCCCCAGAGTGTCAGGAACCTGTGAGACCCTCGGAGCCTTCAGCCTCCCACATCCAGGCCTCTGCACAAGTGCCCACCCCACGCCGTAAATCTCCTCAGCCTCCCTCAGTGGTCTCCTCAGCAGCCCCAGCTATGGACATGATAATGATAGCTGGCCCGTACCCGGCGCCTGTTAGGCCCCCTGGGGTTCGTTCAGTCCGGGACATAGGGCTCCAGACCCGGAGGGAGATGAAAGAGGTGGCCACACAGACACAGATAGCGGGTCACGACTTGACTGTACAGGCCACACGACGTCATCAGGTCCTGGTGGTCCTTGGTGTCTCGGATGTTTGGCAAGCATCAGAAGAGTACCAGGTGGTACCTGGAACACCCCTGCCAAAGAATTATAATAACCCGGACAGGGTCCCTGTATGTAAATAGTTAAATTGTTGATGTACCCGGACGGGTGAATGTTCATAAAAAAGTTTTTTAATTTAATAAAAAACACAACACAGTTTTCATTACTTTTATTACAGTCTCATCCTGCGACGCCATCTATCTCCTGTAAAAAAATGAAAAAAAAAAAACAGCAGTATACCACCTGTCCGACGCAGTCCATAGTAACGAGTGTCCCACGACGATCCAGCTCTGCTACATCAGAATGACAGGCAGAGCCTGTCATCCCGGCGCAGCACAGCTGATTACCTGCTTCCCCGGCGGTGACGTCATCGGACTGGTTTACGGCCGGGATTACCCTGCAGTCACTGCAGTTATCGCGAAAAACTGCATGTGACCGCCAGGGAGAAGATAATGGCGGCCATCAAGCAGTCCAGGACGTGACCGCCGGAGATCTTCTGCCAGGTAAGTGCCGCTGACTCCTGACAGACCCGACCGACGGACACTCACAGTGACAGTGACAAATCCGATTCCGGTATCCGATATGACGAAAATATCGGTACTCGTAATCGAAAGCCCGATACAGCTAATATCGGCAGATACCCGATATTTGCAGTATCGTATCGCTCAACACTAGTACTTATTCTTAACGGTGATGGCGTTAAGACCCCTATAATCTATGCAGGGACATAATTCTCCGTTCTTCTTCTGCACGAAGAAGAGCCCCGCCCCAGCAGGTAACACTGACTTCCTAGTGAACCTTCTTGCCAGATTCTCCTGGATGTATTGGGACATAGCATTCGTCTCCGGGAGAGAGAGGGGATAAACTCTTCCCCGGGGCGGTTCTGCTCAAGGCAAGAGGTCAATAGGACAGTCATAGGGGCGGTGAGGCGGAAGAGTCTCCGCAGCCTTTTTGGAGAACATGTCTACATAGGCCCAATAACACTTGGGAAGGGAAGTGAAATCTGCGGATATCCTTGTAGTAGTAACCTGAACACTCTCCCTCACACATCTATCTTTACAAGATTCACTTCAACCCCGTATCCTCCCAGAGGACCACTCAATATGTGGGGAGTGAACACGAAGCCTGGGTACTCCCAGCAGAGCCTCATCTATACCCTCGGGAAGGACTAGGAAAGAGATAATTTCCTGATGGGAAGGAGACATAGATAATGTGAGAGGGATTGTCTGATGTGTGATCTGTGAGGGCAGTATTGATCCATTTACCACTTGAACAGTCACAGGTTTGGCGAGTATCTCCTGAGGTATTGTGTGGCGGAGAGCAAAGGCAGAGGACATAAAATTCCCCTCTGCTCCAGAATCCACACAAAGCTCAACTGTTAGAGTGGATGGACCAAAAGAGATTGTCCTTTAAAGGACAGCTTGGAGGCAAATGCCGCCAAATCTAGTGACCTCCTCCCATGGTTACTAGACGGGATCGTGTTCCCGATCGCTGGGGACATCTATTGGCATAATGTCCTAACTGTTGGCAATTGTTACAAACCACGGGGACTCGAGCGGGCCGAGACTTAGGTCCCGCTCGAGCAACCTCCATGGCCTCCTGGGAGTCGGACGCCTGAATGGGAGATTCTAGAGGTTTGGCAAGGTGGGAGCCAGCCGGAACCTCTGCCTACACTGGGCCCGCTCCAACCTCCACTCGTGAAAATGAAGGTCGATGCGGGTAAATATGGAGATAAGCTTCTCCAGTGAGGCAGGAATCGACCTGGTGGCCAAAGCGTCCTTTACATGGTCAGCCAGTCCTCTCCAGTATACCGGAATGAGGACTTTATCCGGCCACTCTAACTCGGAGGCCAGGGTCCGAAATTGGACCGAAAACTGGCTGACCATGGACGAACCCTGTGACATTGCCAGCAGTTGGAGTGCCGTATCGTGGGTGACCTGAGGGCCTAAAAAGACCTTTTTAAGAGCCTCCAGAAACCGAGGAGCACTCCGCACCACACGATCGTCGCGATCCCACAGCGGCGTTGCTCATTCCAATGCTCTGCCCGACAGAAGTGATACTATGAAATCGACTTCTGCCCGCTCCATGGGAAAATGTGCTGCCAGAAGCTCGAGCTGTATAGAGCACTGGCTTACAAATCCCCGATAATGTTTACTGTCACCAGAAAATTTGTCTGGAAGCGGGAGATGGGATAAGGTCAGGACAGAGGTGGCGGAGGACAAACTGGCTGCCGCTGCGCTAGCAGCCTGAACAGCGACTGCAGTAACATCCACAGCTAAGGTTGTGTGCTCGAGAGCCGCTAACTTACCCTCCAGCTGCTGGATAAACTGCCCTAGGCGCTGGTCGTCCGCCATTTTACTAGCCAGACCCTGGTGCTAGTATTATGTTAGGGTCTGCGGAACGCATCAAGTAAATATAAATAATGGGTGCGTTTGCAGCCCGGGGTCCACCGTGCAGGCAGAGCCTGCTGCTCGTAAGATGGCGGTATAAGCAAACTCTGTTACTTCACAGAGTCGGAGAAGATGCAAAACTTGCATTCATATAGAGACCAACGACAAGATCCAAGTCCCCAACACACAGCAAAATTATAAGATCCCCGGGACATTCACATGTTCCTCTTCTAATGTGGTGTATTTAATTCTGTGCAATAGAATTGAGGGTAAACTGATCAAATTTGCTGATGACACAAAGCTAGGAGGGATAGCTAATACTAGAGAAGAGAGAGAGAGGATTCAAAAAGATATAAATAAACTGGAGCAGTGGGCAGCAACTAACAGAATGGATTTTAACAGGGAAAAATGCAAAGTACTACATTTGGGCAATAAAAGTGAAAAAAGCATATACAAAATGGGAGGAATAGGGCTAAGTAACAGCACATGTGAAAAAGACTTGGGTATACTAATTGATCACAGACTGAACATGAGTCAACAGTGTGATGCAGCAGCAAAAAAGGCAAATGCAATTCTAGGATGTATCAACAGAAGCATACAGTCTAGATCACGTGAGGTCATTATTGCCCTCTACTCCTCTTTGGTCAGACCTCATCTGGAATACTGTGTCCAGTATTGGGCACCACATTTTAAAAAAGACATCAACAAACTGGAGCAAGTTCAGAGAAGAGCCATCAGAATGGTGACCGGTCTGCAAACCATGTCCTATGAGGAACAGTTACAGGATTTGGGAATGTTTAGCTTGCAAAAAAGAAGACTGAGAGGAGACTTAATAGCTGTCTACAAATATCTCAAGGGCTGTCACATTGTAGAAGGATCATCTTTATTCTCATTTGCACAAGGAAAGACTAGAAGCAATGGGATGAAACTGTATGGGAGTAGACACAGATTATATATTAGAAAAAACTTTTTGACAGTTAGGGTGATCAATGAGTGGAACAGGCTGCCTCGAGAGGTGGTGAGTTCTCCTTCAATTGAAGTCTTCAAACAGAGGCTGACATACAAATCTCCTCACCGGAGGTGCTGGTATTCTAGGGGCTTGTTTCAGCCGAGCCCTAACCACATGCATGCATGATCACACTGGCACAAGCACGTAACACAATTGATACTAGCGCATGGCTGAGCGGCCATGCAACTACAAGACCTTCAAGAAAAGGACCAATGAGAAACTGTTTCAGAACACAAGCAGTTTCAGGACCTTCCTGGCGGACCAATAGGAGCTGCTGCAGTACCTGAGCATGTGACCCCTGATCTCCAATGAGAGATCTTACCCTGGGCATGCTCAGAAGGGGAAATGCAGGACTTAGTCCCAAGACTGCCTGCTCCAGCACTGGTTATAATAGAGGAACCAGAAGAGGCAGCAACAAGCCTCTGCACAGTATTAGACCGAGCGAGACGCTGGGACCGACGTCTCCGCTGAGCAGGCTCTACTGCGGCTGGAGAAGGATGGGGGACCACATCAGGACTAGTTCGAGTTTCGCCTTGTGCTGCAGCGGGAACTCGATCCCTATCACATGTGAAAATGAAAAAACTGAGGCTAAAAGAAAATTTTTGTGAAAAAAAAGTACTTTCTTTTTTTACGGATCAATTTGTGAAGCACCTGGGGGTTCAAAGTGCTCACTATGCATCTAGGTAAGTTCCTTGGGGGGTCTAGTTTCCAAAATGAGGTCACTTGTGGGGAGCTCCAATGTTTAGGCACACAGGGACTCTCCAAATGAGACATGGCAACCGATAAATATTCCAGCATATTTTCCATTCAAAAAGTCAAATGGTGCTCCTTCCCTTCTGAGCCCTGCCGTGCGCCCAAACAGTGGTTTATGACCACATATGAGGTATCGGTGTACTCAGGAGAAATTGCCCAACAAATTTTAGGATCCATTTTATCCTGTTGCCCATGTGGAAATGAAAGAACTGAGGTTAAAAAAAATTTTTAGTGAAAAAAAAGTACTTTCTTTTTTTACGGTTCAATTTGTGAGGCACCTGGGGTTCAAAGTGCTCACTATGCATCTAGATAAGTTCCTTGGGGGGGTCTAGTTTCCAAAATGGGGTCAATTGTGGGATCCATTTTATCCTGTTGGCCATGTAGAAATGAAAAAATTGATGCTAAAAGAAAATTTTTGTTTTAAAAATTAAAATGTGCATTTTTTCCTTCCACGTTGCTTTAGTTCCTGTGAAGCACCCGAAGGGTTAATAATCTTCTTGAATGTAGTTTTGAGTAGCTTTAGGGGTGCAGTTTTTATAATGGTGTCACTTTTGGGTATTTTCTGCCATATAGACCCCTCAAAGTAACTGTAAATGTGAGGTGGTCCGTAAAAAAAATGGCTTTGTAAATTTTGTTGTAAAATGAGAAATCGCTGGTCAATTTTTAACCCTTATAACTTCCTAACAAAACAAAATTTTGCTTCCAAAATTGTGCTGATGTAAAGTAGACATGTGGAAAATATTATTTATTAACTATTTTGTGTCACATAACTCTCTGGTTTAACAGAATAAAAATTCTAAATTTGAAAATTGCAAAATTTTCGCCAAATTTCCATTTTTTTCATAAATAAGCGCAAAAATTATCGACCTACATTTACTCCTATCATGAAGCCCAATATGTCCCGAAAAAACAATCTCAGAATCGCTAGGATTCGTTGAAGCGTTCCTGAGTTATTATCTCATAAAGGGACACTGGTCAGAATTGCAAAAAATGGCAAGGTCTTTAAGGTCAAAATAGGCTGGGTCATGAAGGGGTTAAACAGGGGTTTCGTCATCACATGGATTACATCTCAGTGTGCTGAAAATGTTGCCATTTCTGGCCTACGGTTAAATTTTGTTGTAGTGTTTAAGATAAGACACCATTTTGCTGCTAAAAAAACAGTTACCTATAGGCCAGCTCTTTTAAACAGGAGTTTGGCCGTCACACGGATCACATCTCAGTGTGCTGAAAATTTTGCTATTTGAGGCCTATAGTGATGGGCGAGCTCTAAAATGCTTGGGTGTTCATTTCTTGGGTTGAGCAGATTGGATTGCTCGTGTACTCGGACAGAAAAACGAGCCCTATGTAAGTCTATGGGAGAATCGAGCATTTTTGCCTCGATCCCCCGGGGGTCCTTTAAAGGTTTAAATGCATTTAAAAATGATGGAAACACTGCTCAAATGACACGGGAACATCATGAGGATCGCCACTGGAAGCATTCCTGACTCCTAGTTCACAGCTTTAAACAATGTTGTCAGAGTTTCATGCCGTTCTTACGGGTGCACCAAAAACATACCAAAACTAAACCGAAACGGATTTTGCAGGGAAATATGTTAAGGTACATCCCTTCCAGGTTAATGACGTGTATATATAAGGCAACATAATTAACCCCAGACCAACATGTTCATCCTCCACTTGAGCTATGTTCAGACGCAGCATTTTTGAAGCGTTTTTCAATTTTAATATTGCTTTCAACCAAAACAAATGCATTCACTGGGAAATGTCATTGTAAGATTTCACAACCCTAGCTGGCCATGTGGTGTGTGACACATAAGCAGACAGATCTTGCTTCATTTATGAAGGAGGGACTCTGAAAGTCACAGAGACTATTTTTACAGGGGCATCAGGCAGCATTAATCTGCTTAAAGGGCCATTATTAAGTGGGTCTCCTAAACTGTTATAGCCTATGCAGTGAGTGGATGGGCTGTCAAGAATTATGACGCACCCCAATACCCCTTTCATGAGATGTCCAGGAGGGCTTCCATAAAAAAATGTTGCATTGAATGCAAGGCCTGCCCTGCTACCAAGTCATATGTACCCCAATAAGCCTTTGAACCCACATACTGGATGGGCCAAGGAAAATCCACTTCACATTATTCATTTTGTACTTTCATTCTATTTTCTTATGCATTGACTGCAAGGCCTGCCCTGCTACCAAGTCATATGCACCTCAATAACCCCAATCCCCCCTTGGAAGAAACATGGAGGAGGGCCTCTTAACAAAAAATGTCCCATTAAAAAGGAGTGGTCTCCTAGACTTGTAATGCCCATACCCTATGTGTGCTGGCTGGACAACATTTTCCCCTGTGGGGTACACCTCAACCTTTTCCATAACAAGTATTTTACGCCAGGCATAACCACCCACCCTGTTAGGGGCCTGTGGAATGCACCTAATAGATTTTAAGGAGAGGTGCGTTCGCAGTCCAGGGTCCACCGTGCAGGCAGAGCCTGCTGCTAGTAAGATGGTGTAAATATGCAGTATGAGCGAACTCTGTTATCATGCAGAGTCACAGATGTAAACGCCCTAGCACTATATGGCGGTATAAGCAGACTCTGTTAAATCACAGAGCCGCTGTAACAAAGACTGTGTCCTGTTAGACTCACAGGGAACACAGACGACTGCTAAGCAGATTGCAGTCTGTGGTTATGCAATCAGAACCCAAGCAGTAATCTCCTCACCGGAGTAGCCGGTATTCTAATAGCATTTTCAGCCAAGCCCTGAACACGTGCATACAAAACTCCTCACCGGAGGTGCCGGTATTCTAAGGACTTATTTCAGCCAGACCTAACCACATGCATACATGACCACACTGGCGCAAGCACGTAACAGATTTGATACTAGCGCACGCCATGCGGTAATGACAGCCTTTTATAGCAGCCACGAGAAAAAGACCTTCCAGGAAGGACCAATGGGAAGCTGCTTCAGAACATCAACAGCCACAGGACCTTCCTGAAGGACCAATAGGAGTGGCAGCTGTATCTGAGCATGTGACCCCTGATCTCCAATGGGAGATCTTGCCCTGCGCATGCTCAGATGAAGCAACAAAGGACTTAATCCCAAATCTGCCTGCTCAAACACTGGTTGCAGCAGCAAGTCTCTGCACAGTACTGTGCCGGGCAAGACGCTGGGACCGATGTCTCTGCTGAGCAGGAACCACTGCGGCCAGAGACGGATGGGAGACCGCAGCGGGAACAGCTCGAGATTCCCCATGTGCAGGAGTGGGAACTCGAACCCTAACATTACCCCCCTCCTAGGGCCCCCCCCTTCTTTGGGTCTCGCTGCACTCAAAGGCAGCGATGAGCTGCAGAGCATGAACATGTTCGGCAGGCTCCCAGGACCTATCCTCAGGCCCATAACCCCTCCAATCCACCAAATAAAGTTTTTTTGCCTTGTACCATCTTGCACCCAACAATGGCATTCACCTAATGATCGTCGGTAGATGAACCCGACGTCCCGGCAGATGACTCGGAAAACCGGGAAATGGCCACGGGTTTCAGGAGGGACACGTGAAAGGTGTCGGTGATACCAAGGCGAGGCGGAAGGGCTAGGCGGTAAACCACCGGGTTCACCTGCTCAAGAACTTTAAAGGGGCCCAAAAAGCGATGTGCCAGCTTCGTGGACTCTACACGTAGCCTGATGTTTCGGGCAGAGAGCCACACTATGTCACCGGGAGCAAATGTAGGAGCGGGGCGCCGATGGGCATCGGCCGAAGACCTCATCTTCTCTTTGGAGGCCTGAATGGCTTCCTGGGTGCGGTCCCAAATGTCCCGTGCCTCCACAGCCCAGTCTGCCACCCTGGAATCGGCGGAAGACACGGGCATAGGTACTGGTACCCGTGGATGCTGACCGTAGTTCAGGAGGAATGGGGTCTGTCCGGTGGAGACAGCCACAGCATTATTTAGAGCGAACTCAGCCCACGGTAGCAAGGATGCCCAGTCATCCTGCCTGGCAGAGACAAAATGTCGCAAGTATGTGACCAAGGTCTGGTTGGCCCTCTCTACCAACCCATTCGTCTCGGGATGATATGCCGAGGAGAGATTTAACTCAATGCTGAGTAGACGACACACCTCTCTCCAGAACCGAGATGCAAATTGGGGACCTCGATCACTGACGATTTTGTCTGGCATTCCATGTAAACGGAAAATATGCCTAATAAATAATGCTGCCAAGGACCATGCAGACAGTAACCGTGGTAAGGGCACGAAGTGCACCATTTTGGAGAAGTGGTCGGTTATCACCCAGATGATGGTGCAGCCCCGAGACTTGGGTGGGTAAGCGCACCACAAAATCCATCCCGAACATCTCCCAAGGCCTGTCTGCCACCGGTAAAGGGAAAAGTAGCCCAGCTGGCCGTTGTCGAGGGGACTTATTCTTGGCGCAGGAGACGCACGCCTGAACGCATTCCCTGACGTCACGGACCATATGTGGCCACCAGTATGTCCTCGCCAGCAACTCAGATGTCCTTTTTGCCCCAAAATGTCCAGCCACCCTGGACGAATGTGCCCAAGAGAGTACCTCCTGTAGCAAATTGGTGGGCACAAAAGTCTTGACCGGAGGCACAGACTCAAACGAAACTGGGGCCACAGTTTTTAGGCTCTCTGTGGGGACAATCAACCGAGGCTCCTCTTCCACCTCCTCAGAGGACACCACGGAGCGAGAAACAGCATTGGCCCGAATGCTCTTCTCACCGGAGAGGAAATGGAGGGTGAAATGGAACCGGAAGAAGAACAGGGACCATCTGGCCTGATCAGAATTTAGCCGCTGGGCGGTCTGTAAATAGACCAAATTTTTGTGGTCACTGAAAACTTGAAAGGGAAAGTGAGCCCCCTCCAGGAGACGTCTCCACTCGGAAAAGGCCAACTTCATGGCTAGCAACTCCCTATCCCCAATGAATAATTCCTCTCCGCTGGTGTGAAGGTCTTGGAAAAGAAGAAACAAGGATGTTTCTGACCTTGAGCATCCTTTTGAAAAAGGACTGCTCCAGCACCAACAGACGAGGCATCAACCTCCAATATAAAAGGCTTATCAACCTCGGGGCGATGTAAGATGGGAGCGCTAGCAAAATGGGACTTAATTGAAGTAAACGCCTTGGAGACCTCCTCTGACTACAATTTGGGATTGGCTCCCTTCTTGGTGAGGGCTACCAAGGGAGCTACCAAAGTGGAGAAGTGGGGAATGAATTGGCGATAGTAATTAATGAACCCCATTAAGCGCTGCACCGCTTTAAGAGAATGGGGTTCTTGCCAATCCATTACAGCCTGTAGTTTGGCAGGATCCATAGCCAATCCCTGGGCGGAGATGATATAGCCCAGGAAAGGTAAAGACTCCTGCTCAAACATGCATTTCTCCAACTTTGCATAGAGGGAGTTCGCCCGTAACAGGTCGAAGACTTTGCAGACATCCCTCCGTTGAGAGTCAATATCTGGAGAAAAGATGAGAATATCATCCAGATAGACTACTACAGAGGTGGAAAGCATATCCCGGAAAATGTCATTGACAAAGTCTTGGAAAACGTCTGGGGCATTACAGAGCCCGAAGGGCATCACCAGGTATTCATAATGCCCATCCCTGGTATTAAAAGCCGTCTTCCATTCGTCCCCCTCACGGATGCGAATCAGGTTAAAAGCACCACGCAGATCTAATTTAGTAAATACCCTTGCTCCCCGTAGCCTATCAAAGAGCTCAGAAATGAGGGGCAACGGGTACTTATTCTTAACGGTGATGGCGTTAAGACCTCTGTAATCTAAACATGGACGTAATTCTCCACTCTTCTGCACGAAGAAGAACCCTGCTCCTGCTGGTGACACCGACTTCCTAATGAACCCTCTTGCCAGATTCTCCTGGATATATTGAGTCATAGCCTCCGTCTCAGGAAGAGAGAGGGGATAGACCCTTCCCCGAGGAGGTTCTGCTCCAGGCAAGAGGTCAATAGGACAGTCGTAGGGACGATGGGGCGGCAGAGTCTCCGCAGCCTTTTTAGAGAACACGTCTGCATATGACTGATAGCACTTGGGAAGAGGAGAAAGATATGCGGGTATCTCTGTAGTGGTAACCTGTATGCACTCCCTGACACATCTGTCCTTACATGACTCACTCCAACCCAGTATCCTACCGGAGGTCCACTCATTATGAGGGGAGTGGGAACGGAGCCAAGTTACTCCCAGTAGGATTTCGTCTATTCCCTCGGGAAGGACGAGAAGGGAAATAATTTCCTGATGGGAAGGGGGTACACACAAAGTAAGAGGGACAGTCTGATGTGTAATTGGCGAGGGCAATCTCAACCCATTCACTACCCGGACAGTCTCTGTTTTGTCGAGCGCTACCAGATGTATTGCGTGGCGACGAGCAAAGGTAGATGACATAAAATTCCCTTCTGCTCCTGAGTTCACACAAAGCTTGACTGTAAGTGTGGAAGAGTCTACAGTGACTGTCCCTTTAAATGTCATCTTGGAGGAAAATGCCGCTCTGTCTAGTGAACCTCCTCCCAGGGCCACTAGACGTGATCGCTTCCCCGATCGCTGTGGACATTTGTTAGCATAGTGTCCTGTCTGCTGAAAAAGGTTACAGACCACGGATACTCGGACGGCCCGAGACTTAGGTCCTGTACGAGGAACCTCTGTGGCCTTTTGGGATTCGGACGCCAGATCGGGGGATTCGAGAGGTTTGGCAAAGGTGGGAGCCAACCGAATCCTCTGCCTACACTGGGCCCACTCCAACCTCCGCTCGTGAAAACGGAGGTCGATGCGCATAGATATGGAGATAAGCTTCTCCAGTGTGGCGGGAATCTCCCTGTTAGCCAAAGCGTCTTTAACATGGTCAGCCAGTCCTCGCCAGTAGACTGGAATGAGAACTTTATCCGACCAGTCTAGCTCTGAGGCCAGAGTCCGAAACTGGACTGAAAACTGACTGACCAAAGACGAACACTGTGCCAATGCCAGCAGTTGGAGCGCCGTATCGTGGGTGACCTGAGGTCCTAAAAAGACATTTTTAAGAGCCTCCAGGAAACGAGGAGCACTCTGCGCCACACAATTGTCGCGCTCCCACAGCGGCACTGCCCACTCCAACGCTCTGCCCGAGAGTAGAGACAGTACAAAACCCACTTGTGCCCGATCCGTGGGAAAACGTGCAGCCAGAAGCTCGAGCTGTATAGAGCACTGACTCACGAATCCCCGACATTGCTTGCCGTCACCAGCAAACTTGTCAGGAAGCAGGAGGTGGGATAATGTAGGGGTACACCTCAACCTTTTCCATAACAAGTATTTTACACATAGCATAACCACCCACACTTGTTAGGTATTCGACACTGACTGTAGTATCAAGGAACACGTTAACCCTGGTGATCTAGTGGCGGTGGATGATGAGATGTGGAGGAAGGCCTGATTAAAAACTAGGCCCAATGTAAAGGAGTGTGTCTCCTAGACTTGGAATGCCCATACACTTAGTGTATGAGCTGTCAAACATTTCCCCTTGGGGGTGTGCATATTTTTGTATTTTGGTCACGGGCATCATAACACCCTTGCCAAAACATAGAGTGGCCAGAGCATGACTGAATACGTTCACCCTGGTGTTCAAGTGGTGGTGGACGGTGAGGATGAGGAGAAGGAGGAGGAGGGCACCAAATTGCCAAAATCAGGAAGCGTATATCCATGTTTGGCTGTGAAGAGTTTCATGGGAATACACCTCCCAAAAAACCACTACATTGGAGTTTAGGCTTCGCTGTCACCATTGGGTGGTGTAGATAAGTCAGGCCCAATCCATCCCTTGTTCATTTTTATAAGAGTCAGCCTGTCTACATTTTCCGTACAAAGGCGAATGCACTTATCTGTGATAATGACACCAGCAGCACTAAAAACCCGCTCGGACAAAAATCTAGCAGCAGGGCAGGACAGGACTACCAAGGCATAGAGATCCAGCTCATGCCACATTTCCAGCTTGGATACCCAATAATTATAAGGCACAGAGGAATCACGGAGGACGTTGGTATATTCAGGAAGGTACTCCCTCAGCATCTTAGAGAAGATTGCATTCCTTGTCAGATTACCCCGCGTCTCAGTGCATGGGTGATGGGAGGGTCTTAGAAAACTGTCCCAGAAGTTTGCGAGTGTTCCCCTGCCTCTGCTGGAGTGGACTTGTGTCTGTCCTGCTTGGTTGGCCAACGAACAGTTATCTCTGCCGGCAGCGTTTTGGGATGGGAATTTTTTGAATAATTTTGCAACAATTGCCCTATGGTACTGCACCATTTTGGTACACCTGTCTGCCTCTGGGACAAGAGATTGAAAGTTATCCTTGTACTGTGGGTCTAAAAGTGTCGCTATCCAGTAATGACTGGTACCCAATATTTTGACAATTCGAGGGTCATGGGAAAGGCAGCGCAGCGTAAAGTTGGCCATGTGTGCCAGACTGGTAACAGGCAAGACTTCCGTGGCCTCACCAACAGGATGACTGACCAAGGTGTCATCCTCCTCCTGCTCTTCCTCTTCTTCCCTGTCCTCAGGCCATCCACGCTGAACAGATGATATGACAGTTGTGGTTGTGGTTGTAGTCCCGTCTATAGCGCATGAAATTAGCTCCCATTCTTCCTCCTCCTACTCTTCCTCATTGTCAACCAATCCACGTCAGGATGACGCAATGCTGGGCTGTGTGTAATCACCGTGTATGGTTCCTTGATCCACGTCCTCGTTCTCTGCCTGCAAAGCCTCCTTTTTTATTGTAAGCAGAGAGCTATTCAAAATGCAGATGAGCGGGATGGTGATGCTAATTATGGCATCATCGCCGCTCACCATCTTGGTGGACTCCTCAAAGTTTTGGAGGATGCTACATATGTCTGACATCCATGTCCACTCCTGAGGTTTTATGTGTGGAGTCAAACTTGACATACGACGGCCTTACTGATGCTGCTATTCAACAACTACCTGCTTCTGCTCACAAATCCTTTCTAACATATGCAGTGTAGAGTTCCAACGCGTGGGGACACACACCAGTCAGTGAGCCGGAATCTGCAATCGCTGCTGAAGCATGGCAAGGGCGGCTGAAGCTGCAGCTGACTTTCTAAAATGTGCACACAGGCGGCATACTTTAACTAGCAAATCCTGCAGCTCCGGATAGCTTTTTAGAAAACGATTGAACAATGAGGTTCACCACATGGGCCAGGCATGGCACGTGTGTCAGTTTGCCTCGCCTTAAAGCCGCCACCAGGTTCCTGCCATTGTCACACATAACCATGCCTGGCTGGAGATTTAGCAGTGTCAGCCACACATCTGCCTGCTCTTTCAGAGCTGTCAACAACTCTTCAGCATTGTGCGGTTTGTCACCTAAGCAAATTAGCTTCAGCACAGCCTCTTCCCGCCTTGCTTTGGCAGTGCTACAGTGCTTCCATCTTGTGACTGATGTGCTCATTTCTGACATGGAGGCTGAGAAGGAGGAGGTGCAGGAGCTGTACCCTGATTGACGTAAAGCCCACAATCCTTGGCGTCGGGAGTACGTGTTCCATCATAGGTCTGACTGGATACCGGCTTCCACTATGTTAACCCAGTGTGCCGTCAGCGAGATGTACCGTCCCTGGCCACAAGCCCTTGTCCACATGTCCGTGGTTAGGTGTACTTTCCCAGTAACTGCATTGTTGAGGGCACGGGTAATGTTGTGGGACACGTGCTTGTGTGATGCCGGCACGGCACAGCGGGAGAAATAGTGGTGGCTGGGGACAGAGTATCTTGGGATGGGCACCGCCATCAGGTTGCGGAAAGCTTCCGTCTCCTAAAAGGCAACATTTCGACAGCAAGCAGACGAGAAATATGAGAACTGAGTACTGTGGCCTGTGTGGCGTTGGCTGCGTATTTCCGCTTACGTACCAATGACTGATCATGCTGGTGGAGGTAAGGCTGGCAGTTTTGCTACCCCTGCTGATGGTGGCATGACAGGTGTTCCAAATGGCCTGTTTCTGGTTATCGGCAGAGTCTTTAAAAAATAACCAGAATCGAGAAGACCTAACTGTTGGAATTTGTGTTACGGGGAATGGTTGTCCACCTTCTGTCTGTGGCCACCACACTGCTTCTTCCTGCCTGAAGTGGTGCGAATCCTACCTCCCCCTGTGTGCTGCTGTCATCGCTCTGCATGTCCTCTTGCCAGGTTGGGTCTGTTACTACATCATCCACCACCTCATCTTCCACTTCCCCACGCTGGTTCTCCTCCTGACTTTCTGGCAATTGTGTCTCATCATCGTCCACCTCTTGTGTCCGTGGCTGCTCAAGATTTGTGCATCGCTACATGGAATATCATCTTGCCCCGCTTCTAGTGGAGCGGGCGAGAGGCACGAATCTCCAAAGGAAAACTGAACAGTTCTTCGGAGTGTGGTATCAGTTGTCTCAGGGCACTCAGCATGATGGGAGAAAGGAGGATCAGGGTAAGGAATATGCGGTCCAGATTCACAGATACTGTGACTTGACTGTGTTGAAAACAGGGTGCTGCTGGTGGTGGATAAGTAACTGAAAGTATTATCCGCTATCCAACCAACAACCTTTTCACACTGTTTGGGCTTCAATAGTGCTGTCTTGCAACGGTCCCCTAGGACTTCAGACACTAAGGTCCAGCGAGAAGATGTGGGTGTTTTCAGTGGGCTAATTTCAGCTTGCCCACAGCCTCGACCTGCACCATCACCAACACATCCACTTCCCCATCCCTTGCCACGCGCCTTGTCCATAGTAAATGGAATAGAATATTATACACGTTCACTACAAAAGGGTGATTTGGGAGTCAACTTGTATGTGATACATGTGCTTGAAAACCACACTGTTACCTATCTGGACTTTAGTTAAAAATGTTTTTGGCCTTATCAGATTTAATAATTACTTTAGCAGACTGCAAAAAAATACAATGTTTTGGCATAAACTGGCCTAACTTTGAGCTCGCTCAGATATGAGCTGGCACGGAGATACCACTACGACAAATGTGTGACCTGTTTTTTTTTATTTTGGTGCTAATTAGTGCTGTATATCAGGACTGTGACACCCAGGACAAAAAAAGGAAAACTGTCCTACACTGCTCAAACTTTGATCACACACAGATATGAGCTGGTACGGCAATACCCCTACAACAAATGTGTGCCGTTTTTTTTATTTTTGGGCTAACTAGTGCTGTATATCAGGACTGTGACACCCAGGACAAAAAAAGGAAAGCCGGCCTAAACTGCACAAACTTTGAGCACACACCAGAGGCGGAGCTAGGGTTTCGGTTTAGGGGGGACGAAACTTCTTAGTGGGCCCCTAACCAGAGAATCTCATCAAATGACCGCACTGTTGCAAAAATAATCTATATATAAAAAGACCAATATTGATATCACCGCCATATGGTCTGTGGTAAATAATACCAGTCCTACAGAACATATAATAGATTACAGCACAGGTACAGATAATGACTTACCGCTGATGTTCTTTCTAATGGAATCGTTCACTTTTCATGTCTTTTCCATCTGGCCCAGACCGACATGATGACTCCTCCAGCCAGGACTCGACTGTAAAGAATACAACAAAGACACCTTTCACTTCTCATATTTTCAGCCCTGTCACGGTCACCAATTGGACTACTCTCAACCTGCACAAACGCCTCATCCTGCTGATACCCCAATACTGAGCCGCTGCTGCCGTATGTGTCCCTATTACTGCTCCTGATACCCCAATACTGAGCCGCTGCTGCCGTATGTGTCCCTATTACTACACCTGATACCCTAATACTGAGCCGCTGCTGCCATATGTGTCCCTATTACTGCACCTGATACCCCAATACTGAGCCGCTGCTGCCGTATGTGTCCCTATTACTACACCTGATACCCTAATACTGAGCCGCTGCTGCCGTATGTGTCCCTATTACTACACCTGATACCCTAATACTGAGCCGCTGCTGCCATATGTGTCCCTATTACTGCACCTATTGTGTGGTTCTGTGTGACCTCCAAATTCTAAAGCAACTTTCTATAATATATATTAATGCCAGGTGCAAGTGCCCTAGAAAACAGTGCCCACATTGCGCCCTCTAGAATGTAATAATGCTCTGTGTGCCCCTTTGACAGTCACAGTAACCAGAGTTCCCCTATAACAATAAGTGCCCACTTTACACTTAATAATGTCCCGAGTCTCCCCCCTGTATAGCTCCCCTATACACCATATAATGACCCTCACTTGACATATACTGACCCCTTAATATCCCCAAACTATTTAATGGCTCCAACATTGTATGATGGCCCCTAGATTGTAACCATATAGCATAATACACCAGATAGTCCTCAATACTGTATAATGCACCCCCATAGTCAGCCTCTGTATTATAATGCACCCCCATAGACAGCCTGTATACAACCCCTGGCAAAAATTATGGAATCACCGGCCTTGGAGGATGTTCATTCAGTTGTTTTATTTTGTTGAGAAAAAAACAGATCACAGACACGGCACAAAACTGAAGTAATTTCAAATGGCAACTTTCTGGCTTTAAGAAACAGTAAATGAAATCAAGAACAAATAATGTGGTAGTCAGTAAAGGTTATTTTTTTTAACCAAGCATAGGGGAAAAAATTATGGAATCACTCAGTTCTGAGGGAAAAAATTATGGAATCATGAAAAACAAACAAACAAAAAAACACTCCAACACATCACTAGTATTTTGTTGCGCCACCTCTGGCTTTTACTACAGCTTGCAGTCTCTGAGGCATGGACTTAATGAGTGTCACACAGGACTCTTCATCAATCTGAGTCCAACTTTCTCTGATTGCTGTTGCCAGATCAGCTTTGCAGGTTGGAGCCTTGTCGTGGACCATTTTCTTCAACTTCCACCAAAGATTTTCAGTTGGATTGAGATCCGCACTATTTGCCGGCCATGACGTTGACCTTATGTGTCTTTTTTCAAGGAATGTTTTTGCTCTATGGCAGGATGCATTATCATCTTAAAAAATGATTTAATCATCCCCAAACATCCCTTCAATTGATGGGATAAGAAAGGTGTCCAAAATATCAACATAAACTTGTGCATTTATTGAAGATGTAATGACAGCCATCTCCCTAATGCCTTTACCTGACATGCAGCCCCATATCATCAATGACTGTGGAAATTTGCATGTTCTCTTCAGGCAGTCATCTTTATAAATCTCATTGGAACGGCACCAAATAAAAGTTCCGGCATCATCATCTTGCCCAATGCAGATTCGTGATTCATCACTGAATATGACTTTCATCCAGTCATCCACAGTCCACGATTGCTTTTCCTTAGCCCATTGTAACCTTGTTTTTTCTGTTTAGGTGTTAATGATGGCTTTTGTTTAGCTTTTCTGTATGTAAAATCCCATTTCCTTTAGCCGGTTTCTTACAGTTCGGTCACAGATGTTGACTCTAGTTTCCACTCACTCGTTCCTCATTTGTTTTGTTGTGAATTTCCTGTTTTGGAGACATATTGCTTTAAGTTTCCGGTCTTGATGCTTTGATATCTTCCTTGGTCTACCAGTATGTTTGCCTTTAACAACCTTCCCATGTTGTTTGTCTTTGGTCCAGATTTTAGACACAGCTAACTGTGAACAACCAACATCTTTAGCAACCTTGCGTGATGATTTACCCTCTTTGTTTCAATTGACATCTCTTGTGTTGGAGCCATGATTCATGTCAGTCCACTTGGTGCAACAGCTCTCCAAGGTGTGATCACTCCATTTTAGATGCAGATGACTAATGAGCAGATCTAATTTATAATGCACCCCATAGGCAGCCTTATTTATAATGCACCCCATAGGCAGTCTTATTTATAATGCACCCCCATAGGCAGCCTTATTTATAATGCACCCCATAGGCAGTCTTATTTATAATGCACCCCATAGGCAGTCTTATTTATAATGCACCCCATAGGCAGTCTTATTTATAATGCACCTCATAGGCAGTCCTTATTTATAATGCACCCCCATAGGCAGTCCTTATTTATAATGCACCCCCATAGGCAGCCTTATTATAATGCACCCCATAGGCAGCCTTATTTATAATGCACCCCCATAGGCAGTCTTATTTATATCACCATAGCACCTTTTAATGCCCCCATAGGCAGCCTTATTTATAATGCAACCCATAGGAGCCTTATTTATAATGCACCCCATAGGGAGCCTTATTTATAATGCACCCATAGGCAGCCTTATTTATAATGCACCCCATAGGCAGCCTTATTTATAATGCACCCCATAGGCAGCCTTATTTATAATGCACCCCATAGGCAGCCTTATTTATAATGCACCCCCATAGGCAGCCTTATTTATAATGCACCCCATAGGCAGCCTTATTTATAATGCACCCCATAGGCAGTCTTATTTATAATGCACCCCATAGGCAGCCTTATTTATAATGCAACCCATAGGCAGCCTTATTTATAATGCACCCCATAGGCAGCCTTATTTATAATGCACCCCATAGGCAGCCTTATTTATAATGCACCCCATAGGCAGTCTTATTTATAATGCACCCCATAGGCAGTCCTTATTTATAATGCACCCCCATAGGCAGCCTTATTATAATGCACCCCCATAGGCAGCCTTATTTATAATGCACCCCATAGGCAGCCTTATTTATAATGCACCCCCATAGGCAGCCTTATTTATAATGCACCCCCATAGGCAGCTTATTTATAATGCACCCCCATAGGCAGCTTATTTATAATGCACCCCATAGGCAGCCTTATTTATAATGCACCCATAGGCAGTCCTTATTTATAATGCACCCCATAGGAGCCTTATTTATAATGCACCCCATAGGCAGTCTTATTTATAATGCACCCCCATAGGCAGCCTTATTTATAATGCACACCCCATAGGCAGCTTATTTATAATGCACCCCCATAGGCAGTACCTTATTTATAATGCACCCCATAGGCACTTATTTATAATGCACCCCATAGGCAGTCTTATTTATAATGCACCCCCATAGGCAGCCTTATTTATAATGCACCCCCATAGGCAGTCCTATTTATAATGCACCCCATAAGGCAGCCTTATTTATAATGCACCCCATAGGAGCCTTATTTATAATGCACCCCCATAGGCAGCCTTATTTATAATGCACCCCATAGGCAGCCTTATTTATAATGCACCCCATAGGCAGCCTTATTTATAATGCACCCCCATAGCAGCTTATTTATAATGCACCCCATAGGCAGCCTTATTATAATGCACCCCATAGGCCTTATTTTAATGCACCCCTAGCAGCTTATTTATAATGCACCCCCATAGGAGCCTTATTTATAATGCAACCCCATAGGCAGCCTTATTTATAATGCACCCCCATAGGCAGTCTTATTTATAATGCACCCCATAGCATTATTTAATGCACCCCATAGGAGTCTTATTTATAATGCACCCCATAGGCAGCTTATTTATAATGCACCCCCATAGGCAGCCTTATTTTAATGCACCCCCATAGGCAGCCTACTTATTTATAATGCACCCCATAGGCAGCCTTATTATAATGCACCCCATAGGCAGTCTTATTTATAATGCACCCCATAGGCAGCCTTATTTATAATGCACCCCATAGGCAGCCTTATTTATAATGCACCCCATAGGCAGCCTTATTTATAATGCACCCCATAGGCAGCCTTATTTATAATGCACCCCATAGGCAGCCTTATTTATAATGCACCCCATAGGCAGTCTTATTTATAATGCACCCCCATAGGCAGCCTTATTTATAATGCACCCCATAGGCAGCCTTATTTATAATGCACCCCCATAGGCAGCCTTATTTATAATGCACCCCCATAGGCAGCCTTATTTATAATGCACCCCATAGGCAGCCTTATTTATAATGCACCCCATAGGCAGCCTTATTTATAATACCCCCATAGCAGCTCTTATTTATAATGCACCCCATAGGCAGTCCTTATTTATAATGCACCCCATAGGCAGCCTTATTTATAATGCACCCCCATAGGCAGTCCTTATTTATAATGCACCCCATAGGCAGCCTTATTTATAATGCACCCCATAGGCAGTCTTATTTATAATGCACCCCATAGGCAGCCTTATTTATAATGCACTCCCATAGGCAGTCCTTATTTATAATGCACCCCATAGGCAGCCTTATTATAATGCACCCCATAGGCAGCTTATTATAATGCACCCCATAGGCAGCTTATTTATAATGCACCCCCATAGCAGTCTTATTTATAATGCACCCATAGGCACTTATTTATAATGCACCCCATAGGCAGCCTTATTTATAATGCACCCCATAGGCAGCTTATTTATAATGCACCCCCATAGGCAGCCCTTATTTATAATGCACCCCCATAGGCAGCCTTATTTATAATGCACCCCATAGGCAGCCTTATTTATAATGCACCCCCATAGGCAGCCTTATTTATAATGCACCCCATAGGCAGTCTTATTTATAATGCACCCCCATAGGCACCTTATTTATAATGCACCCCATAGGCAGCCTTATTTATTAATGCACCATAGCGCTATTTAAAATGACCCCATAGCAGCCTTATTTATAATGCCCCCATAGGCAGCCTTATTTATAATGCACCCCATAGGCAGTTATTTATAATGCACCCCATAGCAGCCTTATTATAATGCACCCCAAGCAGTCTTATTATATGCACCCCATAGCAGCCTTATTTATAATGCACCCCATAGGCAGCCTTATTTATAATGCACCCCCAAGGCACTTATTTATAATGCACCCCATAGGAGCCTTATTTATAATGCACCCATAGGCACTTATTATAATGCACCCATAGGAGCCTTATTTATAATGCACCCCATAGGCAGTCTTATTTATAATGCACCCCATAGGAGCCTTATTTATAATGCACCCCATAGGAGCTTATTTATAATGCACCCCATAGGAGCCTTATTTATAATGCACCCCATAGGCAGCCTTATTTATAATGCACCCATAGGCACTTATTTATAATGCACCCCATAGGCACCTTATTTATAATGCACCCATAGGAGCCTTATTTATAATGCACCCCATAGGCAGCTTATTTATAATGCACCCCATAGCAGTCCTTATTTATAATGCACCCCATAGGCAGTTTATTTATAATGCACCCCATAGGCAGCTTATTTATAATGCACCCCATAGCAGCTATTTATAATCACCCCATAGGCAGCCTTATTTATAATGCACCCATAGCAGCCTTATTTATAATGCACCCCATAGGCAGCTTATTTATAATGCACCCCCATAGACCTTATTTATAATGCACCCCATAGGAGCTATTTATAATGCACCCCATAGAGCCTTATTTATAATGCACCCCATAGGACCTTATTATAATGCACCCCATAGGCAGCCTTATTTATAGCACCCCATAGGCAGCTTATTATAATGCACCCCATAGGACTTATTTATAATGCACCCCATAGGCAGCCTATTTATAATGCACCCATAGGCAGCTTATTAAATGCACCCCATAGGCAGCCTTATTTATAATGCACCCCATAGGCAGTCTTATTTATAATGCACCCCATAGGCAGCTTATTTATAATGCACCCCATAGAGCCTTATTTATAATGCACCCCATAGGCAGCTTATTATAATGCACCCCATAGGCAGCTTTTATAATGCACCCCATAGGCAGCTTATTTATAAGCACCCCATAGGAGCCTTATTATAATGCACCCATAGGAGCCTTATTATAATGCACCCCATAGGAGCCTTATTTATAATGCACCCCATAGGCAGCTTATTTATAATGCACCCCATAGGAGCCTATTTATAATGCACCCCATAGGAGCCTTATTTATAATGCACCCCATAGGCAGCCTATTTATAATGCACCCCATAGGCAGCCTTATTTATAATGCACCCCCATAGGCACTATTTATAATGCACCCCCATAGGCAGCTTATTTATAATGCACCCCCATAGGAGCCTATTTATAATGCACCCCATAGCATCTTATTTATAATGCACCCATAGGCAGCCTATTATAATGCACCCCATAGGCAGCCTTTTTATAATGCACCCCATAGGCAGCTTATTATAATGCACCCCATAGGAGCCTTATTTATAATGCACCCCATAGGCAGCCTTATTTATAATGCACCCCATAGCAGCTTATTTATAATGAAACCCCATAGGCAGCCTTATTTATAATGCACCCCATAGGCGCCTTATTTATAATGCCCCCATAGGCAGCTTATTTATAATGCACCCATAGGCAGCCTTATTTATAATGCACCCCCATAGGCAGCTTATTTATAATGCACCCCATAGGAGCCTTATTTATAATGCACCCCATAGCAGCTTATTTATAATGCACCCCCATAGGCAGCCTTATTATAATGCACCCCATAGGAGTCTTATTTATAATGCACCCCATAGGCAGCTTATTTATAATGCACCCCATAGGCAGCCTTATTATAATGCACCCCATAGGCACCTTATTATAATGCACCCCCATAGCAGTCTTATTTATAATGCACCCCATAGGCAGCCTTATTTATAATGCACCCCATAGGCATCTTTTTAAATGCACCCCATAGGCAGCTTATTTATAATGCACCCCATAGGCAGCCTTATTTATAATGCACCCCTAGGCAGCTTATTTATAATGCACCCCATAGGAGCCTTATTTATAATGCACCCCATAGGAGCCTTATTTATAATGCACCCCATAGGAGCTTATTTATAATGCACCCCATAGGCAGCCTATTTATAATGCACCCCATAGGCAGTCTTATTATAATGCACCCCCATAGGCAGCCTTATTTATAATGCACCCCATAGCAAGCCTTATTTATAATGCACCCCATAGGCAGCCTTATTTATAATGCACCCCATAGGCAGTCTTATTTATAATGCACCCCATAGGCAGCCTTATTTAATGCACCCCATAGGCAGCCTTATTTATAATGCACCCCATAGGCAGCCTTATTTATAATCACCCCATAGGCAGCCTTATTTATAATGCACCCCATAGGCAGTCTTATTTATAATGCACCCCCATAGGCAGTCCTTATTTATAATGCACCCCCATAGGCAGCCTTATTTATAATGCACCCCCATAGGCAGCCTTATTTATAATGCACCCCATAGGCAGCTTATTTATAATGCACCCCATAGGAGCCTTATTTATAATGCAACCCATAGGAGCTTATTTATAATGCACACCCATTAGGCACCTTATTTATAATGCACCCCTAGGCAGCTTATTTATAATGCCCCCATAGGCAGCTTATTTATAATGCACCCCATAGGAGCCTTATTTATAATGCACCCCATAGGCAGCCTTATTTTATAATGCACCCCCATAGGCAGTCTTATATATAATGCACCCCATAGGCAGCCTTATTTATAATGCACCCCACAGGCAGCCTTATTTATAATGCACCCCATAGGCAGTCTTATTTATAATGCACCCCCATAGGCAGCCTTATTTATAATGCACCCCATAGGCAGCCTTATTTATAATGCCCCCATAGGCAGCCTTATTTATAATTCACCCCATAGGCAGTCTTACTTATAATGCACCCCATAGGCAGGCTCTCTATTATAATGCACTCCCTCATAGGCAGTCTTATTTATAATGCACACCCATAGGCAGCCTTATTTATAATGCACCCCCATAGGCAACCTTATTTATAATGCACCCCCATAGGCAGTCTTGCTTATAATCGCACCCATAGGACCTTATTATACAACCTAGGAGCCTTATTTATAATGCACACCCATAGGGAGCCTTATTTATAATACACCCCATAGGAGCCTTATTTATAATGCACCCCATAGGAAGTCTTATTTATAATGCACCCCATAGGGAGCCTTATTTATAATGCAACCCCATAGGCAGCCTTATTTATAATGCACCCCATAGGCAGTCTTATTATAATGCACCCCATAGGCAGCCTTATTTATAATGCACCCCACAGGCAGCCTTATTTATAATGCACCCCATAGGCAGCCTTATTTATAATGCACCCCATAGGAAGTCTTATTTATAATGCACCCCATAGGAGCCTTATTTATAATGCAACCCCATAGGCAGCCTTATTTATAATGCACCCCATAGGCAGTCTTATTATAAATGCACCCCCATAGGCAGTCTTATTTATAATGCACCCCATAGGCAGCCTTATTTATAATGCACCCCATAGGCAGCCTTATTTATAATGACCCCCATAGGCAGCCTCTCTATTATAATGCACTCCCTCATAGGCAGTCTTATTTATAATGCACCCCCATAGGCAGCCTTATTTATAATGCACCCCCATAGGCAGCCTTATTTATAATGCACCCCCATAGGCAGTCTTATTTATAATGCACCCCCATAGGCAGTCTTATTTATAATGCACCACATAGGCAGCCTTATTTATAATGCACCCCCATAGGCAGCCTTATTTATAATGCACCCCCATAGGCAGTCTTATTTATAATGCACCCCCATAGGCAGCCTTATTTATAATGCACCCCCATAGGCAGCCTTGTTATGTTTCGGTAGCTGAGGAGTGCAGGCAAAAAAGGAAATACACCATAAGAAATTGTCTTATCTGATAGCAGGAGATGCAGACACGACACAGCAGGCTACAAGGGAAACTGGAAAGAAGGATTCAGACCAGAACAATTGATCACCGGCAACCCCGATGGGAAAATGATTCCCCTAAATAAGACCAATCAGTAACACCTGATTCCCAATCCTCACTAGTACCGCTTGTAACCACCAGAGGGAGCCCCTGCTCAGAACTCACCTCAAACCCATCCACAACAGTACCCCCCCCTTGAGGAGGGTCACCGAACCCTCATTTGAGCAACCAGGTCGGTCAGGATGAGTTCTATGATACGCACGGATAAGTCTCCTAGCATGGATGTCCGAAGCAAACACCCAAGAATTATCTTCCTGACCATAACCTCTCCATTTAACCAAATACTGGAGTCTTCGTCTAGAAAAACGAGAATCCAATATTTTCTCAACCACATACTCCAGATTGCCCTCAACCAAAACAGGGTCAGGAGGCACAGCAGCAGGAACCACTGGCTCAACAAACCTCTTCAACAAGGACTTGTGGAACACGTTATGGATCTTAAATGTCCCTGGAAGAAGCAAACGAAAAGAAACAGGATTAATAATCTCCATGATCTTATAAGGTCCAATGAACCTAGGCTTAAATTTAGGAGATGCTACTCTCATAGGAATATTCTTTGAGGACAACCAGACCAAGTCCCCCACTTTAAACCGAGGACCATCAGTCCTATGCCGGTTAGCAAACCGCTGGGCCTTCTCCTGAGAGAGGGACAACCTCTCCACTACCTGGTCCCAAATCTGCTGCATACGCTCAACAACAGAGTCAACACCTGGACAGACAGAAGCCTCCGTCTGTCCTGAAGAAAATCAGGGTGAAACCCAGAATTACAGAAAAACGGAGACATCAAAGTGGCAGAGCTAGCCCTATTATTAAGAGCAAACTCAGCCAAAGGCAAAAAAGAGACCCAGTCATCCTGATCAGCAGACACAAAGCATCTTAGATAAGTCTCCAATGTCTGGTTTGTTCTCTCAGTTTGACCATTGGTCTGAGGATGAAATGCCGAGGAGAAAGACAATTGAACACCCAGTTTAGACAAAAAGTCCTCCAAAATCTGGAAACAAACTGGACTCCTCTGTCAGACACAATGTTCTCAGGAATGCCGTGTAAACGAACCACGTGCTGAAGGAACAACGGCACCAATTCAGAGGAGGAAGGCAACTTAGGTAATGGCACAAGATGTATCATTTTGGAAAACCTATCACAAATTACCCAGATGGTGGTCATTCTCTGAGAAACAGGAAGATCGGAAATGAAATCTATAGAGATATGGGTCCATGGTCTCTTGGGCACAGGCAATGGCATCAACAAACCACTAGAGCGAGAGCAAGGCTTGGAGCGAGAGCAAGTCCCGCAGGACTGCACAAATTCCCTGACATCGCGAGACAAGGTAGGCCACCAAAAGGACCGACTAACCAAGTCTCTGGTACCAAAAATTCCGGATGCCCAGCCAATGCGGAACAATGAATCTCAGACATCACACTCTTTTTCCATTGGTCCGGGACAAACAATTTTCCAACAGGGCAGCGCTCGGGCCTATCCTCCTGACACCCCTCCAGAGCAAGTCTCAAATTGGGCGAGATGGCGGAAAGAACTACACCCTCCTTCAAAATAACAGAGGGATCAGATAGCTCAGGAGAGTCCGCAAGGAAACTCCTCGAGAGGGCATCCGCCTTAACATTCTTAGTGCCAGGAAGAAAGGAAACCACAAAATTAAAACGTGTGAAAAACAAGGCCCACCTGGCCTGTCTAGGATTGAGTCGCTTGGCAGATTCCAGATAGACCAGATTCTTATGGTCCGTAAGGACCACCACCTGATGTTTGGCTCCCTCCAGCCAATGTCTCCACTCTTCAAAAGCCCACTTCATGGCCAATAACTCCCGATTACCCACGTCATAATTACGTTCAGTAGGAGAAAATTTTCGAGAGAAAAAGGCACAAGGGTTACTTTTAGAGGTCTCTGGATCTTTTTGGGACAAAACGGCACCTGCCCCAATTTCAGAGGCATCAACCTCCACCTGAAATGGCAGAGAAACATCAGGCTGCCGTAGAACAGGAGCAGAAGTGAATCTCTGCTTAAGTTCCTGAAACGCAGAGACTGCCTCAGGAGGCCAATTCACCACATCAGAACCCTTTCTGGTCAAATCAGTTAATGGTTTAACAATAACAGAGAAATTACCAATAAATTTACGATAAAAATTGGCAAAACCCAAAAATCTCTGAAGAGCCTTTAATGAAGTAGGTTGGACCCAATCACAGATGGCCTGAACCTTGACCGGGTCCATTTCAATAACAGATGGGGACAAAATGAATCCCAGAAATGAGATCTTCTGTACCCAAAAAGACACTTTGATCCCTTCACATACAGAGCATTCTCTCTCAAAATCTGGAATACAGTTCGAACATGTTTCACATGAGAGTCCCAGTCATTAGAAAAAATCAAGATATCATCCAAATAAACAATCAGAAACTTGTCCACAAAATCCCTGAAAATGTCATTCATGAAGGACTGGAAGACGGAAGGAGCATTAGTGAGCCCAAAGGGCATCACAAGGTACTCAAAATGCCCTTCAGGGGTGTTAAATGCCGTCTTCCATTCATCCCCGTGCTTAATGCGAATAAGGTTATACGCCCCCCTGAGGTCAAGCTTGGTAAACCAAGTAGCGTTTTTCACCCTGGAAAACAGGTCAGAAATCAAGGGTAACGGGTATTGATATTTCACAGTAATATTGTTCAAGAGACGATAATCAATACACGGCCTTAATGAACCATCTTTTTTGGCCACAAAGAAAAAACCGGCACCTAAGGGTGAAGAGGATGGTCTGATATGACCCTTCTCCAATGATTCCTTGATATAAGACCGCATAGCGTCATGTTCAGGTACAGACAAGTTAAAAAGGCGACCCTTAGGGAATTTACTACCTGGCACTAATTCAATAGCGCAGTCATAGCTCCTATGGGGAGGTAAGGATGCAGATTTACTTTCGCTAAACACATCAGAAAAATCAAACAAAAAGTCAGGAACATCCTCAGCCTGGGGGGAGGCAGAAAAAACAGGAGTGTTGGTATTAACACATTGGCAGCCCCAACTGGTTACAGACACAGATTTCCAATCCAAAACAGGATTATGAGACTGTAACCAAGGGAAACCCAGCACGATAATGTCATGCAGATTATATAGAACCAAAAATTTGCAGCACTCCTGGTGATCAGGTTCAACCCTCATTATCACCTGAGTAGAAAACTGGGGTTTATTCTCAGCCAAAGGGGTAGAATCGATCCCCAGTAGGGGAATAGACTTCTGTAGGGGTATCAAGGGAAATCCACAACGTTTAGCAAAATCATAATCCATCAGGTTAATAGCTGCTCCAGAATCAACGAAAGCCTGAGCAGAAAATGAGGACAGAGAGCATATCAGAGTGACAGTTAATAAAAACTTAGTCTGAACACTACCCAAGACAACTGAGCGTGCAAAACGTCTTCCCCGCTTAGGGCAGACTGAAATAGCATGAGAGGCATCACCACAGTAGAAACATAACCCATTGCGCTTTCGAAACTCATGACGCTGTGCCCCAGACACCACTCCATCACACTGCATGGGCTCAGCAGCTGGCTCACAAGGCAACACCACTCCACGCATACTTCTCCGCTCACGCAAACGTCTGTCAATTTGAATCGCTAATGACATAGAATCATTGAGACCAGAGGGGACAGGGAATCCCACCATAACATCCTTTACATTATCTGACAGACCCTTCCGGAAAAGGGCCGCCAAAGCGTCGTCATTCCATTTGGTCAGGACTGCCCACCTACGGAATCTCTGACAGTATAACTCAGCGTCATCAAGCCCCTGATTTAATGCCAACAAGGCTTTT
>JARQOD010000004.1:570898498-570949683 GCA_033576555.1 Oophaga sylvatica | reverse complement strand
CAATAGTAATTCGGAAGAGAAGTAAGATCTGCGGGCATCTCTGTAGTGGCCACCTGAATTCATTCCCTCATACATCTGCCTTTACATGACTCACCCCAACCCAATATGCTCCCAGAGTTCCACTCAATGTGTGGGGAATGGAAATGGAGCCAGGGCATCCCTAACAAGATCTCGTCTATTCCCTCGGGAATGACTAAAAGTGAGATAATCTCTTGATGGGAAGGTGACATTGACAACGTGAAAGGGATGGTCTGATGTGTGATTGGTGAAGGCAGTGTCGACCCATTCACTACTCGAACAGTCACGGGTTTTGGCGAGCATCACCAGAGGTATAGAGTGGCGGAGAGCGAAGGTAGAAGACATGAAATTTCCTTCGGCTCCAGAATCCACACAAAGCGTGACTGTTAAAGTGGATGAGTCAAAATTGATTGTCCCCCTAAAGAACAACTTGGAGACGTGTACTGCTGTGTCTAGTGAACCCCACCCATGGTTACTAGACGCGGTCGTTTCCCGACCGCCGTGGACATTTGTTAGCATAATGCCCTATTTGTTGGCAGGCATTACAGGTCACAGATACTCGAGCAGCCCGAGACTTAGGTCTCACTCGAGAAATCTCCATGGCCTCAGGGGAATCGGACGCCTGAATGGAAGATTCCAGAGGTCTGGCGAAGGTGGGCGCCAGCCGGAACCTCTGCCTACACTGGGCCCGCTCCAACCTCCGCTCGTTAAAACGAAGGTCGATGCGGGTAGATATGGTAATGAGCTCCTCCAGTGTGGCAGGAATCTCCCTGGTGGACAAGGCGTCCTTCACATGGTCTGCCAGTCCCCTCCAGTACACGGGTATAAGGACTTTATCTGGCCAATCCAGCTCAGAGACCAGAGTCCGAAATTGGACGGCAAACTGGCTCACCATCGATGAACCCTGGGTGATAGCCAACAATTGAAGAGCCGTATCGTGGGTGATACGAGGTCCTAAAAAGACCTGTTTAAGAGTGTCCAAGAAGAGAGGAGCCCACTCCAACGCCCTGCTCGACAAAAGGGATATGATAAAACCCACTTTCGCCCGCTCCGTGGGATAACGTGCAGCCAGAAGCTCTAGATGTATGGAGCACTGACTGACGAAACCCCGACATTGTTTACTGTCATCGGTAAACTTGTCTGGAAGTGGGAGGCGGGAAATAGTCGGAAGCAGGGGTAGCAGAGGACAAACTGGCGGCGGCCACACTAGCAGCCTGAACCGCGACTGCGGTAACATCCACCGCTGAGGTTGTGTGCTCTAGAGTCGCCAACCTACCCTCCAGCTGCTGGATATACCGCTGCAGACGCTGGTCGTCCGCCATTTTACCAGCCAGACCCTGGCGCTAATATTATGTTAAGGCTGGCGGAAAGCACAAAATAATATAAATAATAAGTGCGTTCGCAGCCCGGGTCCACCGTGCAGGCGAAGCCCGCTGCTGGCAAAAAGGCGCAAGAAGCAAACTCTGTTATCCCGCAGAGCTGCCAACATAAACGCCGTAATGCGCTGTGGCAATGAGTGCGAACTCTGTTACTCCACAGAGCCGCTAGAAGAGGAGCCGCAACGCTATTTAGCGATGTGTGCGCACTCACTAGACACAACTGAGTGGCAAAGAAAACACGCTAGGGCGCTGACTAGCGTTGAAAGCGAACCCTGTTATGTCACAGGGCCGCTGAGAAAAAGCACTGTGTCCTGTAAGGCTCTCAGATACACAGTTAAGTGCTAAGCGTAAATAAAGCGTGATCATGTGCTAATGTCCTCGCGGGAGTCACCCGCAATCTATGGCGTCTGAACGCCAGACCCTGAATACGGCAATCAAAACTCCTCACTGGTTATGCCGGCAATCTAGGGCATCTAGGACACCGACCCTGACCAGCTACCATACCAAACTCCTCACCGATTAAGTCGGTATTCTAGTGGCTTATTTCAGCCGGGTCCCTATCCACACATACACATGACCACACTGGCGCATAGCATACAATGATTGATATTAGCACATGGCGGCCCAGCCATGCTACCCTTTTATAGCAACAGCTACAGGACCTTCCAGAACAAGGACCAATGAGAAGCTGTTACAAACACACGTAGCTACATGACCTTCCTGGCGGACCAATAGGAGCCGCTGCAGCACCTGAACATGTGACCCCTGATCTCCAATGAGAGATCTCACTCTGGGCATGCTCAGATGGGAAAACGCAGGACTTTGTCCCAAAGACGACTGCTCCAGCACTGGCTATAATAGCAGATCCAGAAAGGCAGCAGCAAGTCACTGCACAGTAGATGAGTGGGCAAGACGCCTGGACCGACGTCTCTGCTGAGCAGGCTCCACTGCAGCCGGAGATGAATGGGAGACCGCAGCGGGACGGGTTCGAGACTCCCCTTGTGCAGCAGTGGGAAATCGAACCCTAACACATACCTTGCCTGGCTCACACCTTGAACCTGGTGGTGCAGTGTTTCATAAATAATTATACGGAGTTAACAGCCCTGCTCCATAAGGTGCGAAGACTGTGTTCACAAATCCGTCGCTCGCCCGTAGACTCCAGTCGTATGCAGAGGCTGCAGTGATTGCTCCACCTCCGCAAGCACTGCCTAATCATAGATGTTACAACAATTTGGAACTCCACCATGCACATGGTTGAGAGGCTGTGCAAACAGAGGCAGGCTGTAATGCATTTGTGGGAGGATACACGGGCAGGCAGTTTGAGGGCAGACATCGAGTTGTCGGGTATCATAGAATGGTAGAGTTGGAAGGGTCATCTGGTCCAACCCCCTGCTCAAAGCAGGATTCTCTAAATCATCCCAGACAGATGTCTATCCAGCCTCTGTTTGAAGACTTCCATTGAAGGAGAACTCACCACCTCTTGTGGCAGCCTGTTCCACTCATTGATCACCCTAACTGTCAAAAAGTTTTTTCTAATATCTAATCTGTGTCTCCTCCCATTCAGTTTCATCCCATTGCTTCTAGTCTTTCCTTGCGCAAATGAGAATAAAGATGATCCTTCTACAATGTGACAGCCCTTGAGATATTTGTAGACAGCTATTTAGGGTATGCAGTGGTCAAAGCTGAAAGACCTCTGTAAAGTCCTTCAGTGTTTTGAGGAATGCACACGGCTTGAAAGCGCAGACAACGCCATCATAAACATGAGCATCCCACTTATGCATCTGCTCATGCAAACTTTGACGCACATTAAGGATCAGGCGTCTGCAGTGGAGGAGGAGAAGGGAATCCTTGATGACAGTCAGCCATTGTCTGCTCAGGGAACTGTCCTGGACGAGGTGGTGGAAGAAGAGGAAGAGGAGGCGGATGAGGGGGATGATTATTTTGGGGAGGCAGATGCTTCTCAGGGGCAAGAGAAAATATTGGCTTGCCAAGGTCAGGTACAGGGTTTGTGCATGACTGGAGGGATGTGGATTTGGCAGAAAGTGCTCCTCCACCCACCACTGGCAGTGCATCATTGACACCTGGAACATTGGCCCACATGTGTGATTATGTCTTGCGGATCCTAAAAAGGGACCACCGCATTGCCAAATTTATGAAGGATGACGACTACTGGTTGGCCAGCATCCTCAATCCACGATATAAAGGCAAATTACAGAACATCATGCCACAGGAGAACCTAGAGCTAATATTGGCGAACAAGCAAGCAACTCATAAACCATTTGTTAGAGGCATTCAAAGCACACAGCAGCGGTGCAGGTTCTACCACGAGCCATACTGGGCAACATGGAAGAGGTGTTCGTGGTGCACACAGCCGAAGTGGCGTTGGAGACAGTGGTTTCATGACCATGTTGTGGACTGATTTCTCGAGTACCTCTCACACGACTGGTAATACTGAATCGATTGTAACAGACAGGAGACAGCAGTTGTCAACTGTGGTTCAAAATTACCTCTCCTCCCCTATCGATGTTCTCTCTCACAGTTCATTCCCCTTTGACTACTGGGCCTTTAAACTGGACACCTGGCCAGAATTGGCATAATATGCCTTACAGAAGCTCGCTTGCCATGCTGGTAGTGTGCTATCAGAAAGAGTCTTCAGTGTTGCTGGATCAATCCTGACAGAAAGAAGGACCCGGCTGTTGACCCAAAATGTTGGTGATCTAACCTTCATTAAAATGAACCATGCCTGGGTTTCAAAGGATTCTGTACCACCTTCCCCTGATGACACATAGGTTGCCAGCAAAATGGCTCGCTTTGTCCTCCTCTTCCTCCGATTCCCCAATTCCTCCATTTGCAGCTGCTGAACGTCCATCCTAAACCTCAACATATGCTAGTTTTTCCACCTCCCTAACTGGGCTGTACTCCCCCCCAAGGCCGGCGTCAGCACCTGGCGCACCCAGGCAAGTGCCGGGGCCCTGAGCAGGTGGGGGGTCCACTCGCCGTCAGTGACACCGGCGTACTATGAGGGGCCTTGTGCCAGTGCCGGTGCCCAAGAGTATGCCCCCCCTGCTTGCTCAGGGCCCCAGCACTTGCAATACTTACCTCTCCCTGCTCCACCGCTGTGACGTCTTCCGCGTTTCCTGACAGTGACATTCAGGTCAGACAGCGCGATGACGTCACGTCTGTGCGCCCTCTGCCTGAACAGTCCAAGTGCAGAGAGCTGGAAGATGGCGATGAGGAGTCCAGAGTACAGCAGTGCCCAGCCAGGAGAGGTATTTCATTTTTTTTAAAGTTTGGAGCAATATATGGGGAGCATTATACACTGGAGAATTATATATGGGGCCCATCATATACTGGAGAATTATATATGGGGCTCATCATACCCTTGAGCATCATAGATAGGGCCCATTATACACTGGAGCATTATAAATGGGGCCCATTATATATGAAGCATTATATAGGCCCATCATACATGGAGCATCATCCATGGGGCCCATCATGCACTGGAGCATTATAAATGGGTCCATCATACCTGTAGCATAATATGCGAGGCCCATTATACACTGGAGTATTATAAATGGGGCCCATTATATATGAAGCATTATATAGGCCCATCATACACTGGAGCATCATCCATGGGGCCCATGATACACTGGAGCATTATAAATGGGGCCCATCATACACTGTAGCATCATATACGAGGCCCATTAGACACTGGAGCATCATATGGGGCCCATTATATATGGAGCATTATATAGGCCCATCATACACTGGAGCATCATCCATGGGGCCCATCATATACTGAAGCATGATATGGGGTTCATTATTTATGGGGCATCATATAGGGTATGGAGCATCATGTGGGTCACATATGGGCCTATTCTGTATGGAGCATTATATGGGGCCCATCATATACTGTATGGAACTTTATATGCGACTCATTATACTGTACTATGGAGCAATATGTGGTGCTGCTTCTTCTCTATGGGGACCGTCCTATACTGTAGCATTATGTGGAGCTCATCATATACTGTATGGAACATTATACGGGACAAATTATTTATGGAGCAATATATGGGGCTCATTGTTCTGTATGGCGCACTATGTGGTGCACATAATACTGTATAGAGGACTATACTGTCCGTTTTTTGAGCTATTGTAGAATTTACAATAGATATCACTCATGTAATGTAAGAAGTGAAGTATTTGTCATTGTACTATACCTATATTTCTGTGCCATATCGGAGCATCATGAATTGTGGTATGTGTTAAAGGGGCCCACTGACACTCTTTCACCCAGGGCCCACGAAAACCTGGAGACAGCCCTGCCCCCCCACAACTTTAGCCAAATAACCCCCAGTTTTCAATGAGTAACTGTTTTTATAAAGTAAATTAAGGTTGACAAGCTTAAGCAATAAGAACTGATGTTGTTGGCATTGAAATGGGCTATTAGGGATCGAGTTCCCGCTTCTGCACAAGGGGAATCTCGAGCCATTCCGGCTGCGGTCTCCCATTCGTCTCCGGCCGCAGTGGACTCTGCTCAGCTTAGACGTCGGTCCCAGCGTCTCACCCAGTCTGGCAGTGTGCAGAGGATTACTGCTGCTCTTCCAGACTCTGCTATTGTGGCCAGTACTGGTTAGCGGCGAGCAGACATCTTTAGGACAAAGTCCTTGTTTTTCCCTTCTGAGCATGCCCAGGGTGAGATCTCTCATTGGAGATCAGGGGTCACATGCTCAGGTACTTCAGCAGCTCCTATTGGTCTGCCAGGAAGGTCCTGTGACTACTGGTGTTCTGGAAAAAGTTTCATTGGTCCTTGTTTCTGGCAGGTCCTGTAGCTGTTATTATAAAAGTGTGGCAATGCTGAGCCGCCATGCGCTAGTATCAACCATTATATGCTTTGCGCCAGTGTGGTCATGCATGTGTGTGGTTAGGGCCCGGCTGAAATAAGCCCCTAGAATACCGACTTAATCGGTGAGGAGTTTGGTATGCTAGCTGGTCAGGGTCGGTGTCCTAGATGCCCTAGATTATCGGCATAACCGGTGAGGAGTTTGATTGCCGTATTCAGGGTCTGGCGTTCAGACGCCATAGATTGCGGGTGACTCCCGCGAGGACATTAGCGCATGATCACGTTCTATGTTCGCTTAGCACTTAACTGTGTACCTGGGTGCCTGACAGGACACAGAACTTTTTCTCAGCGGCTCTGTGATGTAACAGGGTTCGCTTTCAACGCTAGCCAGCGCCCTAGCGTGTTTATTTTGTGACTCAGTTGTGTTCAGTGAGTTTGCACACATCGCCATATTGCGCTGCTGCACTCCTTCTAGCGGCTCTGTGGAATAACAGAGTTCGCACATATTGCCACAGCGCATTGCGGTGTTTATTTTGGCGAATCTGCGGGATAACAGAGTTCGCGTCTTGCACCATTTTACTAGCAGCAGGTTCCGCCTGCACGGTGGACCCCGGGCTGCGAACGCATCTCTCTACCTCATATATTTGGTGCGTTCCGCAGACCCTATCATGATACTAGCGCCAGGGTCTGGCTAGTAAAATGGCGGATGACCAGCGTCTACAGCAGTACATCCAGCAGCTGGAGGGTAGGTTGGCGGCTCTAGAGCGCACAACCTCAGCTCTGGATGTTACCACATTCGCTGTTCAGGCTGCTAGCGTGGCTGCAGCCAGTTTGTCCTCTGCCACCTCTGCCCCTACATTATCCCACCTCCTGCTTCCTGACAAGTTTGCCGGTGACAGCAAGCAATGTCGGGGATTCGTGAGTCAGTGCTCTATACAGCTCGAGCTTCTGGCTGCATGTTTCCCCACGGATCGGGCACAAGTGGGTTTTGTGCTGTCTCTACTCTCGGCAGAGCGTTGAAGTGGGCAACGCCGCTGTGGGAGCACGTGTGGTGCGGAGTGCTCCTCGTTTCCTGGAGGCTCTTAAAAAGGTCTTTTTAGGATCTCAGGTCACCCACGATACAGCGCTACAACTGCTGGCATTGGCGCAGGGTTCGTCTTTGGTCAGTCAGTTTTCCGTCCAGTTTCGGACTCTGGCCTCAGAGCTAGACTGGTCGGATAAAGTTCTCATTCCAGTCTACTGGCGAGGACTGGCTGACTATGTTAAAGACGCTTTGGCTACCAGGGAGATTCCCGCCACACTGGAGAAGCTTATCTCCATATCTACCCACATCGACCTCCGTTTTCACGAGCGGAGGTTGGAGCGGGCCCAGTGTAGGCAGAGGATTCGGTTGGCTCCCACCTTTGCCAAACCTCTCGAATCCCCCGATCTGGCGTCCGAACCCCAAAAGGCCACAGAGGTTCCTCATGCAGGACCTAAGTCTCGGACCGTCCGAGTATCCTGGTCTGTAACCTTTGTCAGCAGACAGGACACTATGCCAACAAATGTCCACAGCGATCGGGGAAGCGATCGCGTCTAGTGGCCCTGGGAGGAGGTTCACTAGAGACAGCGGAATTTTCCTCCAAGATGACACTTAAAGGGACAATCACTGTAGGCACTTCCACTCTCACCGACGACCTTTGCGTGGACTCAGGAGCAGAGGGGAACTTCATGTCCTCTAACTTTGCTCGCCGTCACGCAATACCTCTGATGGCGCTTGACAAATCAGTGACTGTTCGGGTAGTGAATGGGTCGACATTGCCCTCACAAATTACACACCAGACTGTTCCACTTCATTGTTTGTATCTCCTTCCCATCAGGAACTTATTTCCCTACTCGTCCTTCCCGAGGGAATAGACGGGATCCTACTAGGTATAACTTGGCTCCGTTTCCACTCCCCACATATAGAGTGGACTTCGGGTAGGATACTGGGTTGGAGTGATGCATGTAGAGGCAGATGTGTCAGTAGTTGCGTTCAGGTTACCACAACTGAGTTAACCGCAGATCTTACTCCACTTCCCAAGTGCTACTGGTCATATGCAGACGTGTTCTCCAAGAAGGCTGCGGAGACTCTTCCGCCTCATCGCCCCTATGACTGTCCTATCGACCTCTTGCCTGGCGCAGAACCTCCTCGGGGAAGGGTCTATCCCCTCTCTCTTCCTGAGACAGAGGCCATGTCGCAATATATTCAGGAGAACCTGGCAAGAGGGTTTATTAGGAAGTCGATGTCACCGGCAGGGGCGGGATTCTTCTTCGTGCAGAAGAAGAACGGAGAATTACGTCCGTGTATTGATTACAGGGGTCTTAATGCCATCACCGTTAAAAACAAGTACCCGTTACCCCTGATTTCTGAGGTCTTTGATAGGTTTCGGGGAGCAAGGGTATTCACTAAACTAGATCTGCGCTGTGCTTATAACCTGATTCGCATCCGTGAGGGGACGAATGGAAGACGGCTTTTAATACCAGGGATGGGCATTACGAATATCTGGTGATGCCCTTTGGACTCTGTAATGCTCCAGCCGTTTTCCAAGACTTTGTCAATGACATCTTCCGGGATATGCTCTCCACCTCGGTCGTAGTCTATCTGAATGATATACTCATCTTCTCTCCAGATATTGACTCCCACCGGAGAGATGTTTGCAGAGTCTTTGACCTCTTACGGGCTAATTCCCTTTATGCTAAGTTAGAGAAATGTATGTTTGAGCTGGAGTCTTTACCTTTCCTTTTGTTATATCATCTCAACCCTGGGTTTGGCTATGGATCCGGCCAAACTACAGACTGTGATGGACTGGCAGGAACCCCACTCTCTTAAAGCGGTGCAGCGCTTTATGGGGTTCATTAAGTACTATCGCCAGTTCATTCCCCATTTCTCTACCTTGGTAGCTCCCTTGGTAGCCCTCACCAAGAAAGGAGCAAATCCCAAATTGTGGTCGGAAGAGGTCTCCAAGGATTTCACTTCTATTAAGTCTCATTTTGCTGGTGCTCCCCAAACCTACATCGCCCCAATGTTGATAAGCCATTTTTATTGGAGGTGGATGCCTCATCCGTTGGTGCTGGAGCAGTCCTCTTCCAAAAGGATGCTCAAGGTCGGAAGCATCCTTGCTTCTTCTTCTCTAAGACCTTCACATCAGCGGAGAGGAATTATTCCATCGGGGATAGGGAGTTGCTATCCATGAAGTTGGCCTTCTCTGAGTGGAGACATCTGTTGGAGGGGGCCCGCTTTCCCTTCCAAGTCTTCACCGACCACAAAAATTTGGTGTATCTGCAGACAGCCCAGCGGCTTAACTCTCGCCAGGCCAGATGGTCCTTGTTCTTCTCCCGGTTTAATTTCACACTCCATTTCCTCTCGGGAGAGAAGAACATTCGTGCCGACGCTCTCTCTCGCTCTGTGGTGTCCTCTGAGGAGGAGGTGGAGGAGCCTCGGCTTATTGTCCCCACAGAGAGCCTGAGAACAGTGGCCCCGGTTTCGCTAGAGTCTGTGCCCCCGGGCAAAACTTTTGTGCCTACCAATTTGCGACCGGAGGTACTCTCTTGGGCACATTCGTCGAGGGTGGGTGGACACTTTGGGGCAATGAGGACATCTGAATTGCTGGCGAGAACATACTGGTGGCCGCATATGGTCCGTGATGTTGGGGACTATGTTCGGGCGTGTGTCTCCTGCGCCAAGAATAAGTCTCCACGAAAACGGCCAACTGGGTTACTTTATCCTTTTCCGGTAGCAGACAGGCCCTGGGAGATGGTTGGGATGGACTTTGTGGTGGGCTTGCCCAAGTCTCGGGGTTGCACCATCATTTGATAATCACTGACCATTTCTCCAAAATGGTGCATCTGGTACCGCTACCACGGTTACCTTCTGCATGGGCTCTGGCAGCGTTGTTCGTTAGGCACATCTTCCATCTACACGGCATGCCGGACAAAATTGTCAGTGACCAAGGTCCCCAGTTTGCGTCTCGGTTCTGGAGAGAGCTTTGTCGTCTACTCAGTATTGAGTTAAATCTCTCTTCAGCGTACCATCCTGAGACAAATGGGTTGGTAGAGAGGGCCAACCATAATTTGGTCACCTATCTAGGACATTTTGTCTCAGCCAGGCAGGATGACTGGGCATCCTTGCTACCATGGGCTGAGTTTGCACTAAAGAATGCTGTGGCTGACTCCACCGGACAGACTCCATTCCTCCTAAACTACGGTCAGCATCCGCGGGTTCCGGTGCCCATGCCCATGTCTTCTGCTGACTCCAGGGTGGCAGACTGGGCTGTGGTGGCAAGGGACATTTGGGACCGTACCCAGGATGCCATTCAGGCATCCAAGGAGAGGATGAGGTCCTCCGCCGACGCACATCGGCGCCCCGCTCCAACATTTGCTCCGGGGGACTTGGTGTGGCTCTCCACCCGTAACATTAGGCTGCGAGTTGAGTCCACTAAGTTGGCACCCCGCTACCTGGGTCCTTTCAAGGTCCTCGAGCAGGTTAACCCTGTGGTATACCGTTTGGCTCTTCCACCACGCCTGGGTATCTCCGACACCTTTCACATATCCCTCTTGAAACCCGTGCTCATGTCCCGGTTTTCCGAGTCATCTGCCGGGACATCGGGTTCGTCTACAGATGACCATGAGGTGAAACGCCATCGTAGGGTGTAAGGTGGTACGGGGCAAAAGATTTTATTTGGTGGATTGGAGGGGTTATGGGCCTGAGGATAGGTCCTGGGAGCCTGCCGAGCACGTTCACGCTCCGCAGGTCATCGCTGCTTTTGAACGCAGCGAGGCCCAGAGAAGGGGGGGCCCTAGGAGGGGGGTAATGTTAGGGATCGAGTTCCCGCTACTGCACAAGGGGAATCTCGAGCCATTCCGGCTGCGGTCTCCCATTCGTCTCCAGCCGCAGTGGACTCTGCTCAGCTTAGACGTCGGTCCCAGCGTCTCGCCCAGTCTGGCAGTGTGCAGAGGATTACTGCTGCTCCTCCAGACTCTGCTATTGTGGCCAGTACTGGTTAGCGGCGAGCAGACGTCTTTACGACAAAGTCCTTGTTTTTCCCTTCTGAGCATGCCCAGGGTGAGATCTCTCATTGGAGATCAGGGGTCACATGCTCAGGTACTTCAGCAGCTCCTATTGGTCTGCCAGGAAGGTCCTGTGACTACTGGTGTTCTGGAACTAGTTTCATTGGTCCTTGTTTCTGGCAGGCCCTGTAGCTGTTATTATAAAAGGGTGGCAATGCTGAGCCGCCATGCGCTAGTATCAACCATTATATGCTTTGCGCCAGTGTGGTCATGCGTGTGTGTGGTTAGGGCCCGGCTGAAATAAGCCCCTAGAATATCGACTTAATCAGTGAGGAGTTTGGTATGCTAGCTGGTCAGGGTCGGTGTCCTAGATGCCCTAGATTATCGGCATAACCGGTGAGGAGTTTGATTGCCGTATTCAGGGTCTGGCGTTCAGACGCCATAGATTGCAGGTGACTCCCGCGAGGACATTAGCGCATGATCACGTTCTATGTTCGCTTAGCACTTAACTGTGTACCTGGGTGCCTGACAGGACACAGAACTTTTTCTCAGCGGCTCTGTGATGTAACAGGGTTCGCTTTCAACGCTAGCCAGCGCCCTAGCGTGTTTATTTTGTGACTCAGTTGTGTTCAGTGAGTTCGCACACATCGCCATATTGCGCTGCGGCACTCCTTCTAGCGGCTCTGTGAAATAACAGAGTTCGCACATATTGCCACAGCGCATTGCGGTGTTTATTTTGGCGACTCTGCGGGATAACAGAGTTTGCGTCTTGCGCCATTTTACTAGCAGCAGGTTCCGCCTGCACGGTGGACCCCGGGCTGCGAACGCATCTCTCTACCTCATATATTTGGTGCGTTCCGCAGACCCTAACATGGGCACTGTAGGTGTGTTTACTCTCATCCACTCCCTGCCGACTTTTCTTCCCCTTGACTTGCATTGGGTTTCGGTCGAGTTTCAGTCGGACCTTCGACTTTTTCCAATAGTCGGCCTATTTCGTTCGACTCAACTTTTGTGTAAGTCGGACGGTCCAAAACCCGACTCGACCCTCCGGGAGACAAAGTCGCTCATCTCTAGTACCGAGTAGACAAGCAGACAGGCGGACCTGACAACTAGCAAGCATGCAAGGCAAACTAATAATGTAGCTCAGGCACTTCTTTATTGGAGGAGAAGCCTTAAATCGAAGATGTTGCCCAGCTATAGGTTGGAAATACCTTAGGTTGATGTGAGCGGTCCCGTAAGAGGGAGGGAGCGTGCTCAAGTGCCCTCTAAACATCGTTCCCGGTCCTACAGCTGAACCTTGGTGGACACCGACACATATGGGGCGAGATGAGGAGGTGGTGTGTGAGTGGGAGACATTGAATGTCCTGTCTGTTAGGTATGAAGAGATCCAACAAAGGGCCAAGTCTCTAATGTCAACAGTAAAATGTCAAAGTCTGTAGTAAGAGGGAATGGTCCACTGTGTCAAAGACAGATGCCAGGTCCAGTAGAAGGAGGAGGACAAACTTCCGCTGCTTTCATTTAGCGGTTAGTAGGTCGTTGGTGACTTTAGTCAGGGCAGTTTCAGTGGAATGGTGTGGTCTGAAGTCAGATTGTATGCAGTCAAAGAGGGAACAAGAGGAGAAATGGGGGACAGTTCAAAATGGATGTGTTGTTCCAGTAGCTTGGAGGCAAAGGGGAGAAATGATATGGGCTGATAGGTAGACACAGAGGATGGGTCAAGGGTGGGCTTTTTGAGGATGGGTTTGATCGAGATACGTTTCAATCAGGATGGAAGTCGCAAGTTGTTAGTGACTGGTTGAAGAGGTGGGTTATGCTTATGATGAAGAGTGTGGTTAAGTTTTGAATGAGATGACACTTTATTGTGTCACGTTTACAGGTGGTGAGGTGAAATATTCAGCTGAGATGAGAGGGATGGGGACCTGGTGGACGCAGGAAAGAATTTAAAATACCTAATAGTTGTTTAGGGTTGTGAGACAGGTATGATACGAGGGATGAGAAGTTGGTTTGTTTTTCTGCAGTCAGAATTTTCGCAGCATTTTTACAACTTCTGTGACTGGACAGGCAACTCCGCTCCCTTTCTTTGGCAGCCGTACAATGGTATGCTTTGTAGATGAGGGCCAGAAAGAACATGTGCTCCAGTAGATGGCAAGCACTGCATCAAATGGCCTCTGCTCATCTTCCTCCACCTTAACATCACACACAGTACAGTCCTCAGTACACTTTTTTCCAACACATCACAACTCTCCAAGCGCCCAACTACTGTTTGGAGCCACAGATGTCTGAATCTGCAGATCTCTTTACACAATGTATGCCATGGGCATAGAAAGTGTACTTTAAAGATTGACAAACTCAAGAGGAGGAAATCATCTGCACTAGTGATGGGCAAGCACTAAAATGCTCTGGTGCTCGTTGCTCAGGTCAAGCAAATTGGAAAGTTTGGGTGCTCGAACCGAGCAATGAGCCCAAGTACTGTAAGTCTATAGGTAATTCGAGCATTTTTCCGGCGGCCCCCCCGGCGGTCTGCAGAATGACTAGAAATTGTGGAAATCGATGGGAAGAGTGCTCAAATGACATTAGAACAGCATCTGGAAGACCCCTGGAAGCATTTCTGACTCCCATATCACGCCTGTGAACAATGTTGTCAGAGTCTTACGCCACTTTTACAGACTCACAATAAAACATAAAACAACAAAATCAAAATGGATTTACCTAGGAAATATGTTAATGAACATCCTATCCAAGTTAATGACTTGTATATAAGGCAAAAGAAATAACCAAAACAAAAATGCTCCTCCAAACCTTGGGCTATGTTCACACGTAGCGTTTTTGATGCATTTTTCAACTTTAGCATTGCTTTCAACGAAGACAAATGCATTTACTGGGAGATGTCATTTTAACATTTTCCAACTTCTCTGGCCATGTGGTGTGTGACACATCATCAGACACATCCTGTTTCATTTATGAAGGAGGGACTCTGAAAGTCACAAAGCCTAATTTTATAGAGCCATCAGGCGACCTTTACTATTCGTAAAGGGCCAGCAGGCGGCCCTCACTATTCTTAGAGAGCCATCAGTCGGCTATGATTTTTTGTTCCCATTATTAAACAGTGGGTCTCCTATACTGTTGCTGCATATGAAGTGAGTGGCAGTGAATGCAAGGCCTGCCCAAAATTTGGATGCACCCCATGAACCCTTTGAAGAGATGTACAGGAGGGCCACCTGAAATCAATGTTCCCATTATTAGGAAGTTGGTACTCCCATACTGTTTGCCTATGTAGTGAATGCAAGGCCTGCCCTAAATTTGCATGTACCCCAATAACCCTTTGAGGAGACGTACAGGAGGGCCTGCTGAAAACAATGTTCCCATTATTATGAAGTGGGTCTCCCATACTGTTTGCCTATGCAGTGAATGCAAGGGCTGCCTAAAATTTGGAGGCACTCCAATGCCCCTTGGAAGAGACATGTAGGAGGGCATCATTGAAAAATATTCCTATTAAAAAGGAGCCGGTCTAATATACTTGTAATGCCCATGCACTAAGTGTATGGGCTGACAAACATTTACCCCTGTGGGTTATACATGAGCATACTGTATACCAATTTGTTTTTAAGGGCATCAAAAATACCCTTTAAAAAAATTAAGTCTGTGTTGCATCAAGGACCATGGTCACCCTGGTGTTATGGTGGTGGAGGATGAGGATGAGGAGAAGGAAGACAACACCAAATAGCCAAAATCAGGAAGCGTAAACCCATGTGTGGGTGTGAAGAGTTTCAAGGGAATAGACCTCCCTAAAAAAGACACTGAATTTGAGTTTATGTTATGCTGCTATCATTCGGTGATGTTGAGAAGTCTGGCCCAATCCAGACCTTGTTCATTTTTATAAGAGTCAGCCTGTCAGCATTTTCAGTTGACAGGCGGATGCGCTTATCAGTTATAATTCCACCAGCGCCACTAAAAACCCACTCTGACAAAATGCTAGCGGCAGGGGTGGCCAGGACCTCCATGGCGAAGTGAGCCAGTTCATGCCACGTGTCCAGCTTGGATACCCAATAATTAAAAGGCACAGAGGAATCACGGAGGACGTTGGTACGATCACCAAGGTACTCCCTTAGCATCTTCCCAAACTTTTCACTCCTTGTGAGAGTACCCTGCGCCTCAGGGCCTGTGAGATGGTAGGGTCTGAGAAAAGTCTCCCAGTGCCCTGCATCTGCTGGATTGGAGTTGTGTCTCTCTCACCTGTACTCCTTAGTTGTCCAACGAACTGTGAACTCTGCCGCCAGCATTTTCAGATGGGAATTTTTTAAATAATTCACAACAAGTGCCCTCTGTTCCTGTCCCATTTTAGTAGACCTGTCCGCCTCAGGAATAAGAGATAGAAAGCTCTCGTTGTAGCATGGGTCTAGAAGTGTCTTCAACCAGTAATGACTGTCACCCAAAATGTGGAGACCGTGAGGGTCACAGGAAAGGCAGCGTAACATAAAACTTGGCCATGCATGCCAGACTGCTAACAGGCAAGACGTCCGTGTCTTCACCAAGAGGATGACTGACCATGCTTTCTTCCTCCTCCTCCCTGTCCTCAGGCCATCCACGCTGAACAGATGGCATGACAGTTGTTCCGGTTAGTACCATCTATGGCGCATGAAACTAACTTCTGTTCTTCCACCTCCTCCTCTTCCTCATTGTCAGCCAATCCACGCTGGGATGAGATGAGGCTGGGCTGTGTGTAATCACCCTGTATAGTTCCTTGCTCCATCTCATCATGCTCCTCCTGCAATGCATCCTCTTTGATTGTGAGCAGAGAGCGTTTCAGACGACAGAGAAATGGGATGATGACACTAATTATGATGTCATCGCCGCTTACCATCTTGGTGGAGTCCTCAAAGCTTTGGAGGATAGTACATATGTCTGACATCAATGTCCACTCTTGAGTTCTTATGTGTGGAGTCTAAACTGAATACTGATGGCCTTGTTGTTGCTGGTGGTCAACAACTGTCCTCTTCTGCTTACAAATCCTTCCCAACATATGCATTGTAGAGTTCGAATGCGTGGGGACATCATACACCAGTCGGTGAACCGGAAGCTGCAAACGCTGCTGAAGCACGGCAAGGGCAGCAGAAGCTGTAGCTGACTTTCTAAAATGGGCACACAGGTGACGTACTTTGACTAGCAGATTCGGCAGCTCCAGGTAAGATTTGAGAAACCGCTGAAACACAAGGTTAAGCCCATGGGCCAGGCATGGTACGTGTGTGAGCTCGCCTCGACTCAGAGCCACCATCAAGTTTTGGCCATTGTCACAAGTACCATGCCTAGCTGTAGGTTCAGCGGTGTCAGCCACAGATCTGCCTGCTCTTTCAGAGCTGTCCAAAACTCTTCAGCATTATGCGGTTTGTCATCTAAGAATATTTGCTTCAGCACAGCCTGTTGCTGCTTGGCTGAGGCAGTGATACGGTGCTTCCAGCTTGTAACTGATGTGGTCATTTTGGAGATGGAGGCTGAAGAGGAGGAGGAGGTGCAAGAGCTGTAGACTCTTGGGCAAACCTGATTGACCTAGGGCCCCCAATCCTCGGCGTCGGGAGGACTTGTTCCATCCCAAGGTCAGCTTTGGTCTCAGACTCGTCCCACGCAATCAAATTTCATACTACCCACATAGTTGTTACAGAATATTCAGTTACTATGAAATGTGATTGCGTGGGTTAAAGAGAGTCTGAAACTAAAGCTGAGACAAATAAGTGTATTTAGCAAACAAGATGTAGAACAAAAACTAACAGAGACATTCCAGCAATTGTAACAAAGTCCACAGCACCAAACAGAAATGTCCAGCAAACTTAGTAGCGGAGAGCGACCGCTAATACATTCAAGTCCAGCAGTAATATGAAGCAAGAGTGCGACCGGCATTTATACAGTACAGACCAAAAGTTTGGACACACCTTCTCATTCAAAGATTTTTCTTTATTTTCATGGCAATGAAAATTGTAGAATCACACTGAAGGCATCATAACTATGAATTAATACATGTGGAATTATACATTACACTTTACAAAAAAGTGTGAAACAACTGAAAATATGTCTTATATTCTAGGTTCTTCAAAGTAGCCACCTTTTGCTTAGATTACTGCTTTGCACGCAGAAAAGGTGAACGGATGGACTCTACATGCCTGGTTCCATCGTGAAGCATGGAGGAGGAGTGTGATGGTGGGGGTGCTTTGCTGGTGACACTGTTGGGGATTTATCAAAATTGAATGGCACATGTGAACAGCATTTTACACAGCATGCATTGCAGCATGCTATCATCCGGTTTGCGTTTGTTGCCATCATTTATTTTTCAACAGGACAATGACCCCAAACACACCTCCAGGCTGTGTAAGAGCTATTTGACCAGGAAGGAGAGTGTTGGGGTGCTACGCCAGATGACCTGGCCTCCACAGTCACCAGACCTGAACCCAATCCAGATGGTTTGGGGTGAGCTGGACCGCTCACCGCTTCAATTTTGAATAAATCCCCAACAGTGTCACCAGCAAAGCACCCCCACACCATCACACCACCTCCTCCATGCTTCACGGTGGGAACCAGGCATGTAGAGTCCAGCCGTTCACCTTTTCTGCGTGCAAAGCAGTAATCAAAGCAAAAGGTGGCTACTTTGAAGTACCTAGAATATAAGACATATTTTCAGCTGTTTCACACTTTTTTGTAAAGTGTAATGTATAATTCCACATGTGATAATTCATAGTTTTGATGTCTTCAGTGTGAATGTACAATTTTCATAGTCAAGAAAATACAGAAAAATCTTTGAATGAGAAGGTGTGTCCAAACTTTTGGTCTGTACTGTACGTGGATGTCCAATAGTAGTATGCAGCAAGAGTGCGACTGGCACTGATACATGGAAATCTAGAACTACAGTCATGGACAAAAGTTTTGAGAATGACACAAATATTATTTTTTACAAAGTCTACTGCTTCACTTTTTCTAATGGCAATTTGCATATACTCCAGAATGTTATAAAGAGTGATCAGCTTAACAGCAATTACTTGCAAAGTCAATATTTGGCTAGAAAATGAACTTTATCCCCCAAAACACATTTCAACATCATTGCAGCCCTGCCTTAAAAGGACCAGCTAACCTCTTTTCAGTGATTGCTCCATTAACACAGGTGTGGGTGTTGATGAGGACATGGCTGGAGATCAATCTGTCATGATTAAGTAAGAATGACACCACTGGACACTTTAAAAGGAGGCTGGTGTTTGGCATCATTGTTTCTCTTCTGTTAACCATGGTTATCTCTAAAGAAACACGTGCAGTCATCATTGCAATGCACAAAAATGGGCTAACACGGAAGAGTATCGCAGCTAGAAAGATTGCACCTCAGTCAACAATCTATCGCATCATCAAGAACTTCAAGGAGAGAGGTTAGTGATCGGACCCAAAGAGTGGTCGTAAATGGCGGCACATCCAGTTGGAAGTATGTCTCAAGTGAGGTACCACAAGGCTCTGTTTTGGGCCCTGTATTGTTCAACATCTTTATCAATGATTTAGATGAAGGAATTGAGGGTAAACTGATCAAATTTGCTGATGACACAAAGCTAGGAGGGTAGCTAATACCAGAGAAGAGAGAGAGAGAGGATTCAAAAAGATATAAATAAACTGGAGCAGTGGGCAGCAACTAACAGAATGGATTTTAACAGGGAAAAATGCAAAGTACTTCATCTGGACAATAATAATGAAAAAAGCATATACAAAATGGGAGGAATAGGGCTAAGTAACAGCACATGTGAAAAAGACTTGGGTATACTAATTGATCACAGACTGAACATGAGTCAATAGTGTGATTTAGCAGCAAAAAAGGCAAATGCAATTCTAGGATGTATCAACAAAAGCATACAGTCTAGATCATGTGAGGTTATTATTGCCCTCTACTCCTCTTTGGTCAGACCTCATCTGGAATACTGTGTCCAGTTTTGGGCACCACATTTTAAAAAAGACATCAATAAACTGGAGCAAGTTCAGAGAAGAGCCACCAGAATGGTGACCGGTCTGCAAACCATGTCCTATGAGGAACGGTTTGCAGGATTTGGGAATGTTTAGCTTGCAAAAAAGAAGACTGAGAGGAGACTTAATAGCTGTCTACAAATATCTCAAGGGCTGTCACATTGTAGAAGGATCATCTTTATTCTCATTTGCACAAGGAAAGACTAGAAGCAATGGGATGAAACTGAATGGGAGGAGACACAGATTAGATATTAGAAAAAACTTTTTGACAGTTAGGGTGATCAATGAGTGGAACAGGCTGCCACGAGTGGTAGTGAGCTCTCCTTCAATGGAAGTCTTCAAACAGAGACTGGACAGACATCTGTCTGGGATGATTTATAGAATCCTGCTTTGAGCAGGGGGTTGGACCAGATGGCCCAGGAGGTCCCTTCCAACTCTACTATTCTATGATTCTATGATTCTAGGTTCCATTGTTGCCAAAAAGGCTCCAGGGCGCCCAAGAAAGACCAGCAAGCGCCAGGACCGTCTCTTAAAAGTGTTTCAGCTGCGGGATCTGGCTACCAGCAGTGCAGAGCTTGCTCAGGAATGGCAGCAGGCAGGTGTGAGTGCATCTGCATGCACTGTGAGGCGGAGACTCTTGAAGCAAGGCCTTGTCTCAAGGAGGGGAGTAAAGAAGCCACTTCTCTCCAGAAAAAACATCATGGACAGACTGATATTCTGCAAAAGGTACAGGCAGTGGACTGCTGAGGACTGGGTAAAGTTATTTTCTCTGATGAATCCCCTTTTCGATTTTTGGGACATCAGGAAAACGCCTCATTCGGAGAAAACAAGGTGAGCGCTACCACCAGTCTTGTCTCATGCCAACTGTTAAGCATCCTGAAACCATTCATGTGTGGGTTGCTTCTCAGCCAAGGGAATCGGCTCTCTCACAGTCTTGCCTAAAAACACAGCCATGAATAAAGAATGGTACCAGAATGTCCTCCAAGAGCAACTTCTCCCAACCCTCCAAGAGCAGTTTGGCGATCAACAATGCCTTTTCCAGCATGATGGAGCACCTTGCCATAAAGCAAAGGTGATAACTAAATGGCTCAGGGAACAAAACATAGAGATTTTGGGTCCATGGCCTGGAAACTCCCCAGATCTTAATCCCATTGAGAACTTGTGGTCAATCATCAAGAGATGGGTGTACAAACAAAAACCTAAAAATTCTGACAAAATGAAAGCATTGATTGTGCAAGAATGGACTGCTATCAGTCAGGATTTGGTCCAGATGTTGATTGAGAGCATCCCAGGGAGAATTGCAGAGGTCCTGAAGAAGAAGGGTCAACACTGCAAATATTGACTTGCTGCATTAACTCATTCTAACAGTCAATATAAGCTTTTGTTACTCATATGTTTGCAATTATATTTCTGTCTGTGATAAAAACATCTGTCAAACACACATAAAAACCAAAGGGCAGCAGATCATGTGAAAATATAATATTTGTGTCATTCTCAAAACTTTTGACCATGACTGTAAGCAGATAACGGAGATGATACCTTTCATGGAAGTCCAGAAATACATGGGTGGAGCATAACAGGGAGAAGGTCCTTAAATGTACCTTTAGGGTTGAGAAGTCCCGCTCAAGTCCCGCACAGCAGCCCGCAACAGACACAGTCTCAGAAGTGTGGACAGTAGATAACCCCAGCCAGGATCCGGAAGCAGCATAGAAGGCTGAAGGCAGCTGGAAGTGGTGAGGCAGAGCACCGAGTAATGAACAGCAGCAGGAACTCCTGTGGCAAACCAGGAGGAAGCTCAGAAGCAAAGAGCAACAAAATACTCATGCAAGGAGGGTCTCCCGACATGGACTTAAATAGCATGACAGACAGGAAGTTCCAGGACAGGGCGAAGTAACAGACTCCATCTTGGACACGGGCAAATCAGGCTCCATGGAACATCCGGAATTCTTACAGGCGGCTGGGGACAGAGTACCGAGGGACAGCCGCCGCCATCAGGTTGAGGAAAGCTTCCGTCTACACGAGCCTAAAAGGCAAAATTTCGAGCGCAAGCAGTTGCGAAATGTGTGAATTTAGTAGTGTGGCCTGTGGGGCGTTGGCTGCATATTTGCACTTGTGTTCCAAGGACTGGGGTATGGACAACTGAACGCTGCGCAGGGACAAGGATGTGGATGTGCATGATAATGGTGCTAGTTGAGTGTGTGCAATAACAGGTGCAGGGCAGGAGGCATCTTCGCATGCACCATGGACAGGGGATTGGCTTGCACGCAAAACAGAGCAAAAAGCAGTGCTGTCTCCTGCAGACACTGTTCCTGGACCCTTGGGTTCGCCCCACAAAGTCAGGTGCTTTGCTGCCATGTGCCTGATCATGCTGGTGGTGGTCATGTTGGTAGATTTGCTACCCCTGCTGATGCTGGCCTGCCAGACGGTGCAAATTGCTTCTTCGGGTTATCGGCAGAGTTTTTAAAAACAACCAGACTCGGGAAGACCCTACAGATATACTAACAACTTCGGTCGTGTTGGTGTTATGAGTAACGGTTCTTCTGTCTGCAGCCACCACACTGCTTCTTCCTGCTTGTTGAGTTGGTACGCCTCCTTCCCCCTGTATGCTGCTGTCCTTGCACTCTGAATGTCCTCCTGCCAGGTTGGGTTAGTTACTATATTATCCATCAACTCGTCTTCCACTTCCGCACCCTGATCTTCCTTCTGACTTTCTGGCAATTGTGTTTTCATCATCGTCCACCTCTTGTGACACTTTCCAAGAGTTGCCTTTGTGTGATCGTGGCTGCTCAAATATTTGGGCATCGCTACATGTGATCTCCTCTTGCCCCGCTTCAAGTTGACTGGGTGAGAGGCCCAAATATATAAACGGAAAAGTGAACAGCTCTTCGGAGTGTCCAAGTGTGAGATCAGTTGTCTTCGGGTTCTCGGCATGGTGGGAGGAAGTAGCATCAGGGTGAGGAATATGCGGTCCAGACTCACAGCTACTGAGACTTGACCATGTGGAAGACAGGGTGGTGGTGTTGGTGGAAAAATGACTGGAAGCACTATCCGCTATCCAACCAACAACCATTTGTCACTGCTCTGGGTTCAATAGTGGTGTGCTGCTGCGGTCCCCTAGTAATTGGGACAGGATGGTCGGGCAAGAAGATGTTGGTGTTTGTTGTGGCACAATTTCAGCTTGCCCACGGCCTCAGCCTCTGCATGCACTATCACCATCATGTCCAGTTCCCTGTCCCTTGCCATGCGCTTGCCTATTTTAAATGTAGGACCATATTTTCCATAATTACTACAAATGGCTGAATTTGGAGGGAACTAATATGTGATCCGTGTGATGGAAAACCCCAGTGTAAAATAGCTGGCCTGAAGGCAACTATTTTTTCCTGCAATCTGGTGTCAATAACTTCACTAAGACACTGCAACAAAATTTAAATGGTAGGCTGTTATGAATGTGCTAGAGATGGTTTCTGAGCAGAGGCTCCCTCTGGTGGTTACAGACAGTACTGAGCCTTTCAGCGAGGAATGGCAATCTAGGATCGCTGACTGGTCTGATATAAGGGATGGTTGCCGGTGATCAATTGTTCTTGTCTCAATTGTGGTTCCTGGTTCATTTGGAAGTTTGCTGAGTCTTGCCTGCATCTTCTGCTATCAGATAAGATATTTTCTGCTTTTATTTTTGTGCTTGATTTTCGCATTTTTCCCTGCACTTCTGTGGAGGTCAGCCAGGTCCCAGGCTTGTGCTCCTCTTAGTTTATCTGAAGCCACTGTTATTTGTTCATTTGCTTTTCCTGTTTTTTCAGTGGCTGCGGCTTAGAAGAGTTGGTATTTTTTAGAGTTTTTTTTGGATTGCAGTGAGTATCCTTTCCTGTACTTTTCTGTCTAGACAGATTGGGCCCCAGCGTTTGCTCATTCTATTTTCTGTCTGTGTCCGTGCTTCTTCTTGTCTAACCGCCATTACATGTTTGGGGGCTTCCTATTTTCTTGGGGATATGCTCCGGGGCAGATAGCTTTCATCTTTCTGCCTTTAGGTGTATTTATCTCTTAGGCTGTGACGAGGCGTCTAGGATCAACATAGGAACGCTCCACGGCTACCTCTAGTTGTGTGGTTAGTTCAGGGTACTGCAATCCAATAGGTTCCAGCCTCTCTGGTGTATTGCCGTTTTTGCTTATTCTCCTCAGCTACCAAAACACAACAGTAGGCCTGAAATGGCACAATTTTGAGCGCACTTAATAGTTGGCCTGTAGGTAATTATTTTTTTTTTCAGCAAACTGGTGTCAATAACTTTGCTAAGAAACTGCAACAAAATTTAAATGGTAGGCCTGTTATGGCACAATTTTGATGGCACAGATATGTGATCTGTGTGACGGACAAACCCCACTTTAAAATAGCTGGCCTGAAGGTAGCTATTTTTTTTTCTGCAAACTGGTGTCAATAACTTCGCTAAGACACTGCAAAAAAATGTAAATAGTAGGCCTGAAATGGCATAATTTTGAGCGCACAGATATGTGGTATGTGTGATGGACAAACCCCAGTTTAAAGTATCTGGCCTGCAGGTAACTATTTTTTTTTCAACAAAGTGGTGTCAATAACGTCGCTAAGACACTGCAACAAAAATTAAATGGTAGACCTGAAATGGCACAATTTTGAGCGCACAGATATGTGATCCGTGTGACAAACTTCAGATTAAAATAGCTGCCCAGTAGGTAACTATTTTTTTTTCAGCAAACTGGTGTAACTTCACGAAGACACTGCAACAAAATTTAAATGGTAGGCCTGAAATGGCACAATTTTTAGTGCACTGATATGTGATCCGTGTGACGGACAAACCCCAGTTTAAAATAGCTGGCCTGTAAGTTACTTTTTTCAGTAAAACTGGTGTCAATAACTTTGCTAAGACACTGCAACAAAATTTAAATAGTAGGCCTGAAATGGCACAATTTTGAGTGCACTGATATATGATCCATGTGACGGACAAACCCCAGGTTGAAATATCTGGCCTGTAGGTAACTATTTGTTTTTGCAGCAAAGTGGTGTCAATAACTTTGCTAAGACACTGCAACAAATTTTTAATAGTACGCCTGAAAAGGCACAATTTTGAGCGCATTGATATGTGATCTGTGTGACGGACAAACTCCAGTTTAAAATAGCAGGATTTTTAGCGCTGTAATATGGAAAGGATCTGGCTTTATTCTGCAATGGAAACAAGCAAATGAAGCAGAAAAACGGTGTTCTCTGGATTGCTCTTAAAGCAAACAATCAGGATTAAGATCCCCAAAAAAATATTCCAGGCCCCTGATACCTGGAAATGTCCAGAAATATCTGTAATAGGCAGCAGCAGACAGTACTGGAATGGACTCTCTTGCTACATGCACTGCAGTCTGCCACATACACTGCCTGCCTGCCTAGCACTGATGTATATGCAGCTTTATTAGTAGTCAAAAGGACTGCTAGTTGAGATGGATATGTGTATTATATATGGTATACCCACGCTAAGTATAAAGCAAGCAAATCTCTCCCTAGCTCAGCAGCAACTCTCCCTACACTGTCTGATTCCGGAGCAGACTGTGATGAGCATGGCGGCGCCAGGTCTGATATAGACCTGATGATGCTGGGCGGCCAGCCAATCATTGTAATGCCACAACCAACATGGCTGCGGCATTATAGTGTGTGGCAGACATTTACTGCATGTTGATTGGCTCTGCAAAGAGCGCCAAACATACAAGGCAGGGACCCGAGATTCTGCCAAGCAACCCCGGAAATACTTGGCGAGCTCCAAGCATCTCGAGCAGTGAGATGCTCGGGTGAGCACTGAGTAGTGGCAAGCATGCTCGCTCATCACTAGTGACTACTATAATTGTTATAAGCCTTATTCTAATGTACCGACTTTTACACACCACTAGATGATAGCAGCACAAAGTGTTTTTAATATTCTATATTTGAATGAGGCCTTCCAGTTGTTGTCTTCTAGAGTCTATGGATGACCTTACTTATAGTTTTTTCCTGGCTTTGCATTTTGTAGGAGTACCTTAACCACACTTTGCTGACAATATTTGATTGAGGCAATAGTGTTGATGTCTTCAAGGGTGTATGGATGACCCTGCTTACAATTTTTGTCAGGATTTGCACTTAGTTCTTGTCCTTTATGAGTCTAGGAGTGCGACTACATGACAATTTGAACAGAATGTGTATGAGGCCTCCTTTTCGTCTAATAGAGGGTGTTTCTGAGTCACTCTGATTTCCTAATTTTTGGTACTTATTGTTCCTTCATAAATTACACTAAAATGTCCTATTTTTTAATAGAATAAATCAATTTTGGTTTACTTTAAATTATATATTTTTTAAAATCCTTTGAAAATGTTGCCTTATATACAAGTCATTATACAGGAAAAATTGTTTCTTAACATGTTTTTCTCTGTAAACTTTAATTTCTTTTTGATATTTAACCCCTTACTGCCATCGGACGTACTATCCCATCCATGGTACCTGGGCCCGTATGACCGGGGACGGGATAGTACGTCCCATGCGATCGGACGCGCTCCCAGGGGGAGCGTAGCCGATCGCGGCAGGGTGTCAGCTGATTATCACAGCTGACACCCAGCACTATGTGTCAGGAGCGGTCACGGACCGCTCCCGGCACATTAACCCCTGGCACACCGCGATCAAACATGATCGCGGTGTACCCGGGGCACAGGGGAGGATCGCGCAGGCAGGGGGCTCCCTGCGCGCTCCCCTGAGACCCTCAGAGCAGCGCGATGTGTCGCGCTGTTCCGAGGGTCCGTCCTCCCTCCAGGTCCCCGGATCCAAGATGGCGCCGGGGTCCTGCAGGGAGGCGGCTTCCTCAGTGCCTGCTGAGAGCAGGCCCTGAGAAGCCTGCAGCGATGCCAGAGCGATCGCTGGTGTGACAGAGTGCTGTGCACTCTGTCACACCAGCGATCTGCTAAAATACAGTGATGTCCCACCCTGGGACAAAGTAAAAAAGTTAAAAAAATGAAAATAAAAAGTGGTAAAAAAAAATCATAAAAAAAAAAAAAATATTCCCCAATAAATTCATTTCTTCCTGTAAATAAAAAAAACAAAACAATAAAAGTACACATATTTGGTATTGCCGCGTCCGTAATGACCCCCCCTATGAAACTATCCCACTAGTTAACCCCTTTAGTGAACCCCTTAAAAAAAAAAAAACTAAGCAAAAAATCAATGCTTTATCATCATACTGCCGAACAAAAAGTGGAATAACACGCGATCAAAAAGACCGATATAAATAATCATGGTACCGCTGAAAACGTCATCTTGTCCCGCAAAAAACGAGCCATCATACAGCATCATCAGGAAAAAATAAAAAAGTTATAGCTCGCAGAATAAAGCGATGCAAAAATAATAATTTTTTAGATAAAATTGCTTTTATTCTATAAAAGCCCCAAAACATAAAAAATGATAAAATGGTATCACCGTAATCGTACTGACCCGAAGAATAAAACTGCTTTATCAATTTTACCACACGCGAAACGGCTATAAACGCCTCCCCCAAAAGAAATTCATGAATTGCTCATTTTTGTTCATTCTAACCTCCCAAAAATCGAAATAAAAAGCGATCAAAATATGTCACATGCTCAAAAATGGTACCAATAAAAACGTCACCTCGTCCCGCAAAAAATAAGACCTCAGATGACTCTGTGGGCCAAAATATGCAAAAATTATAGCTCTCAAAATGTGGTGATGCAAAAAACTACTTTTGCAATAAAAAGCGTCTTTTAGCGTGACAGCTGCCAATCATAAAAACCCGCTATAAATTGTAAATCAAACCCCCCTTTATCACCCCCTTATAGGGAAAAATAATAAAATTAAAAAAATTTATTTAATTCCATTTTTACATTAGGGTTAGGTTGCGGCTAAAGTTAGGGTTAGGGTTGGCGCTAAAGTTAGGATTAGGGTTAGGGTTGGGATTAGGGTTAGGGGTTTGTTAGGGTTAGGTTTGTGGTTAGGGTTGGGACTAGGGTTAGGGGTGTGTTGGGGTTAGGGTTGGAGTTTGAATTGGGGGGTTTCTGCTGTTTAGGCACATCAGGGGCTCTCCAAATGTGAAATGGCGTCTGATCTCAATTCCAGCCATTCTGCGTTGAAAAAGTCAAACTGGTGCTCCTTCACTTCTGAGCTCTGCCATGCGTCCCAAAAGTAGTTTATCCCCACATATGGGTCTCAGCGTACTCTGTACCCAAGAGTTATTGTGCAATTTGTCCTATTTCTTCTGTTACCCTTGGGAAAATAAAAAACTGGGGCGAAAATATCATTTTTGCAAAAAAAAAATGATTTTTTGTTTTTTTACAGCTGTATGTTATAAACTTCTGTGAAACACTTGGGGCTTCATAGCGCTCACCACACATCTAGATAAGTTCCTTGTGGGGTCTATTTTCCAAAATGGGGTCACTTGTGGGGGGTTTCCACTGTTTAGGCGCATTAGGGGCTCTCCAAATGCGACATGACGCCCCCAGACCATTCCATCAAAGTCTGTAATCCAAAACGTCACTACTTCCCTTCCGAGCCCCGACGTGTGCCCATACAGTAGTTTACTTCCACATATTGGGTATCAGCGTACTCAGGACAAATTGTAAAACAACTTTTTGGGTCCAATTTCTCCTGTTATTCTTGTGAAAATAAAATATTGGGGGCAAAAAAATCATTTTTGTAAAAAAAAAAAAAAAAGATTTTTTATTTTACGGCTGTACGTTATAAACTTCTGTGAAGCACTTTCGGGTTCAAAGTGCTCACCACACATCTAGAAAAGTTCCTTGTGGGGTCTATTTTCCAAAATGGGGTCACTTGTGGGGGTTTCCACTGTTTAGGCACATCAGGGGCTCTCCAAATGCAACATGATGCCCCCAGACCAATCCATCAAAGTCTGCAATCCAAAACGTCACTACTTCCCTTCCGAGCCCCGACGTGCGCCCATACAGTAGTTTACTCCCACATATTGGGTATCAGCGTACTCAGGACAAATTGGACAACAACTTTTGGGGTCCAACTTTTCCTGTTACCCTTGTGAAAATAAAATATTGGGGGCAGAAAAAATCATTTTTGTAAAAAAAAAAAAGATTTTTTATTTTACGGCTGTACGTTATAAACTTCTGTGAAGCACTTGGGGGTTCAAAGTGCTCACCACACATCTAGATAAGTTCCTTGTGGGGTCTAGTTTCCAAAATGGTGTCATTTGTGGTGGGTTTCCACTGTTTAGGCAGATCAGGAGCTCTCCAAACACGACATGGCATCCAGCCAATTCTGCGTTGAAAAAGTCAAACGGCGCTCCTTCCCTTCCAAACTCTGCCATGCACCCAAACAGTGGTTTACCCCCACATATGGGGTATCAGCGTACTCAGGACAAATTGCACAATAACTTTTGGAGTCTTGTTACCCTTGGGAAAATACAAATTGGGGTGAAAAGATCAATTTTGTGGAAAAAATATGATTTTTTAATTTTACGGCTCTACGTTATAAACTTGTGTGAAGCACTTGGGGGTTCAAATTGCTGACCAAAGATCTAGATAAGTTCCTTAGGGGGTCTAGTTTCCCAAGTAGGGTCACTGTGTGGGGGTTTCCACTGTTTAGGCACATCAGGGACTCTCCAAATGCAACATGGCGTTTAATCTCAATTCCAGCCAATTTTGGTTGGAAAAAGTCAAATGGTGCTCCTTCCCTTCTGAGATCTGCCGTGCGTCCAAACAGTGGTTCCCCCCCACATATGGGGTATCAGCGTACTCAGGACAAATTGGACAACAACTTTTGAGGTCCAATTTCTCCTGTTACCTATGGGAAAATAAAAAATTAGTGACTAAGAGATAATTTTTGTGGGAAAAAAATAGGATTTTTTATTTTCATGCCCGGGCATTATAAACTTGTGTGAAGCACTTTGGGGTTCATAGTGCTCACCAAAGATCTAGATAAGTTCCTTAGGGGTCAAGCTTCCAAAATGGGGTCACTTGTGGGGGTTTTCCACTGTTTAGGCTCATCTGGGCACTACAAGTGGAACATGACCCCCATCAATGTTTGCATTCCAAAACGTTACTGCTTCCTTTCCAAGCCCTGCCATGCGCCCAAACAGTTCCCCCCCACATATGGGGTATCAGCGTACTCAGGACAAATTGGACAACAACTTTTGGGGTCCAATTTCCTTGGGAAAAATCAAAAATTTGGGACTAAAAAATCATTTTTGTGGAAAATTGTTTTTTTTTTTCACACCCAGGCATTATAAACTTTTGTGAAACACTTTGGGGTTCAAAGTGCTCACAACAGATCTAGATAAGTTCCTTAGGTGGTCTAGTTTCCAAAATGGTGTCACTTGTGGGGGTTTCCACTGTTTAGGCGCATCAGGGGCTCTCCAAACACGACATGGCGTCCAATCTCAACTCCAGCCAATTTTAGTTTGAAAAAGTCAAACGGCGCTCCTTCCCTTACGAGCTCTGCCATGTGCCCAAACAGTGGTTTTCCCCCACATATGGGGTATTGGCGTACTCAGGAGAAATTGCACAACAACTTTATCTGTCCATTTTCTCCTTTTACCCTTGTGAAAATAAAAAAAAGTTTGTAAAAGATCATTTTTGGCTAAAAAGTTAAATATTCATTTTTTCGTTCCATGTTGCTTCAGCTCCTGTGAAGCACCTGAAGGGTTAATAAAATTCTTGAATGTGGTTTTGAGTACCTTGAGGGGTGCAGTTTTTAGAATGGTGTCACTTTTGGGTATTTTCTGCCATATAGACCCCTCAAAGTGACTTCAAACGTGAGGTGGTCCCTAAAAAAATGGCTTTGTAAATTTTGTTGTAAAAATGAGAAATCACTGGTCAACTTTTAACCCTTATAATTTCCTAACAAAAAAAAAAAAATTTTTCCAAAATTGTGCTGATGTAAAGTAGACATGTGGGAAATGTTATTTCTTAACTATTTTGTATGACATATTTCTCTGTTTTAAGGGAAAAAAAATTCAAAGTTTGAAAATTGAAAAATTTTCAAAATTTTCGCCATATTTGCATTTTTTTTCAAAAATAAACGCAAGGTATATGGAAGAAATTTTACCACTAACGTGAAGTACAATATGTCACGAGAAAACAATCTCAGAATCGCGAATATCCGTTGAAGCGTTCCAGAGTTATAACCTCATAAAGAGACAGTGGTCAGAATTGTAAAAATTGGCCCGGTCATTAACGTGCAAACCACCCTTGGGGGTGAAGGGGTTAATGTTTTTTTTTTTTTTTTCAGTTTTTAAAGTGGAGTAAAAGTGTGATCCCATTGTTCTCAGCAGCAATCTGGGAGTCAGAGATGCTTCCAAGGGTCTTCCAAATGCTGTTCTCCTTCCAACCAGCACTTTTCCCATCCATTTGAACATTTTGACTGCCCCGGCCCCCCACAGGTTTGGACCTATTTGTAGGCTCTGCTGGAAAAATGCTTAGATTTCCCATTGACTCCCATTATACTCGTTACTCGAAACAAGCATGCGAGCATTAGAAACTGCTTGATTTTAAGCAACAAGCACCCAAGTACTTTCATGCTCGCTCATCTCTAGATTACAATTGAATATTTTAGAATGGACATCAGCAAAATAAATCCAGTGGTTTTTTTTAGCCAAATACCTTGTGTGCATCTAACAAAAATAAAATGGACCCTAACATTGCAGCTCCCAACATGAGATCTTAAGAAAATATTTTAATAATGAAAAAAAAAAAAAGCAATTTTTTTATTACTTTTACTATAAAACTAATTGATTATTATGCATATAAAACAGAAAGCATAAATAAATTCCAAAACTGGCAAATGTTTAGTTCATACATCCTCGAGTTTTATAAGCTTCAAATTGCACCATTGAAATCTGCAACTTATCCTACAAGAAAGAGAAGCTTCATGGGTGGTCAAAACAAAGACGTCAGGGGCCGATTCATGAAAACTAGCCAGCTCTCATGTTACGCCAATCTTGCTGGGGTATAAGGTAACAATGCCATTAAAGGCACAAGCCACTTAATGAATTTTGTTGCATCTTTTGATTGGCATGTAACTCTGTGCCTTGTGCCAGAGATTCTACTCCAATCTTGGACTGGAGGACTGGAGAAGAATTTCCGACACACAAAGCACCATTAGTTCTAAATATATAGACGGGTGGCAATAGCCACATCTTGTCCTATCCCAACTCCATCCGTTTAGTTGGAGCTTATTCAAAGGGTCGTGAAAATGCCAAAAGTTGCAACTTATTTGAGCTCCTCTGCATTGCACACACATTTTGTGAGTTTTCGAAGCATTTACTCCAATTTTTCAGAAGTGAAAGCTTTTAGGAATCGGCCCCGTAGCTCTCAGAATAAGACAACACACACCAGTTTTTTATTTATCAATTTTTTTAAACAAATAAAAAATGCAATAAAACCTTGTCAGTTTGATATTATTTGCTCAGACCTAAAGAATCATAAAGAATCATGTTGTCAGATCATTTTTTCTGCACATACCTTTCACCACAACAACTCAGTTGGATTTTTCTTCGCATTGTTTTTCCATGTATCATAAGGAAAAGTAAACGGAGTCATTCAAAAATAAATATCATCCCACAAAAAAACAAGCCTCATGTTGTGTGGCCCAGCTGCGCTTGGTGACACATGTTCGCTGGAGGATGCACAGAAAGGTAATTTCACAATCACCTGATATTCATTCACACTCACACTTCCCTATAGTGCCACCAGAGGGAGCCTTAGAATATATAAGGGTGTGAGAGACGTAGCAGTAGGACATTCGAGTCTTGGAGACATTCCAGTCAGAGCCAGTCTTGGTGTGGATTTCCTGTCAGAGACATTCTAGTCAGACGGACGGAGATTTTACCTCAGAACAGACTAACTGTTAGTTCCCTATGAACGTGGAAAGTGACTCTCAGAGTGAGCACGAAATCAGTCTGACGGAAGGTCCTGATAGCTACTCTGGACAGAGCCTATGAAGGAGCAGAAGGAAGGGGACTACAGTTATTTGTAACAACGAGTCGACTGAGGAACGGTCAGTGAGCTGTGGATAGAAGGAAGCTGATGACTACACCTACTGTTGCCTGTGATTATGTTAAGGGTGTGAGTAGGGCGACAGGCGAGTGGTAAAGAAGAAGAAAGAGTGACTGAGGTGATATAGCAACGATAGCTGACCTCCACTCTGCACAACCGGACGCCGGGTCCGAGCTTGCTAGTTCCTTCACGGCTAGTGGGAGAAACCGGTGACCCTGTTGGACTTCAGGTCGCAGAGGGGCCCTTTAGTGCTGATACGTAACCAGGTCAGGAAGAACAGGAGTCAGGCCTGATCAGCCACATAGACTTAGTTCGGTCCACAAGAAGGCTCCACCACAATGTCTGCCGGGCGTAGCTGTTCTATACGGAGTTAAACTTAGCTTCATGCAAGTTGGAAACTCACACACATTAAGAAGTAAGGAGGCCTCAAACCTACTCAGTGATTACCGTATGTGCATCCTCCACCCTGAGCAGCTTCCCGGGACGTACCTGCAAATACCACCAGTAAAGGTATGGAAAGAGACTGATTGTGTGTGTCTGCCTTATTGCCTGCACCCTGCACCATCATATACCTTGAGGGATCCAGTCTTGCCTTTGGGAGACTTAACACCTTGCTGCCCAATAACAACCCCTCAGAGGATTCACCCTGTCACCTTGATCAGAAACCACAGGTGGCGTCACAAACAATTACTACTGTAAATATCCCCCTTTGAATGAGCGCCCAGGGCAACGGACCGAGCTGCGCTACCCGTGACCTCTCCCCATTGAAGTGAACGGGCTCGGTGCTGAGTACCCCATAAGCCCTGGTACCGTGAGCGACTCAATGTGGCTTTGCTGACTAAACAATAAAAAAACACATCATGGCATTCATAAGAAAAGGGGAAAAATGAAAAGGCAAAATGAAATATCACAGGGTAAGAAAGGATTTAGGACTACGATGCTCAAGCGAGCACCACCTCCCCTAATTGTGTGATAGGTCCAGCTACGTAATTTTGGTAATAATTTTTAGAGATGAGTAAATTGCTTAGTGCCCCCGCAGTTCATTTTCCAGGTCAGTGTTTTATGGCCGTGAAAAGGAGGTGTATGAATTTACCTGTGAGACATACCCTGTGCAACACACGACACACAGATGATGTCTTGCCAAGTCAGCAAATCCAGGAGCTCTGGAAAATCACACAGCTCATATCTACAGACAAAGTGGATTGACCTGGACCGTGGACTGGGGATGCGTGAATCGCGTTGCTCATCTTTAATCACTATGGCTTGTATGATATCTCACTAAAGTTTTAGGAAGTGAATGGGACTGAGCTGTGATATTACCTTTTCTTCTAGTGAGTGCATAAGTTTCCGCTCTCAATTTCCACCACAGTTTCATAATGAACCTATTTTATTCATTATTTAACAGTGACATCTCTCCAGCAGCTTGTTTCTGTTATAAAGTATATTTAAGACCTAAAAAAATGATTTTTCTCGACCTTGTATCGTCCTCCCGACCCTTGTCATCAGTTCCTGGATCAATTTGCCACCTGGCCTCCACATTTTCTTTCCTGTGACATCCCCACACTCATCATGGGTGACTTCAACATCCCCACTGCTCTTCCCCTTTCCCCATCTGCTTCTCACCTTTTATCTGTAACCTCCTCTTTCGGCCTCTTGCAGCATACTAACTCCCTCAAGCATGAAGATGGAAGCTCTCTCGACTTGGTTTTCTACTGGCTTTGCTCAGTGGATGATTTCACAAATTCCTCTCTCCCGCTCTCTGACCACAACCTTCTTTCATTCTCTATCAAGAACTGCCATCCCGCTCAGGTCACCTTGACTTTCCACACATATAGAAACATACAAGCCATTAACATCCAGAAACTTATGAAGAACTTGCAGTCATCATTGGTCCCTATCTCCTCCTTCTCATGTCCTGATTCTGCACTGAAGCATTACAACGAAACCCTGCAAAGTGCCATTGTGGCGCCCTGAGGGTCCAGTCGCCACATAGATGTTGCATCGCACCCAGCGGTGTGGCACCTGACTCTCAGGTAAGGAGGAAGCACCCCATTGACTCCAACCACTGCATCCATCACGCATCATGCCAGCTGAGTGCAGCAAGACCCTTCGGGAGGATGGTCTGACTCAGGCAGGTTAGAACAGGGTGCAGCTAGATGGGTGGGAGGGGCTTAGGCAGCAAAAGGCTGCATGTGAGATTAGAGAATCCAGTTTGAGCCAGGCAGTCAGTGTGTGGGTACTGGGCTGACCAACTGCTCCTCTGAGTCTACCTCAGGGAGCCTTGCTGAGGAGAGTGAAAGGGTCCAGGGCGAGACAGCACTGAGGCTGTGCCCCATCCTGAAGCAGGAGGACCAGGCGAACATCGGGAACGGTCCCTAGACTAGAGGGAAAGTTTATCTCCGCTAGTAACACCGTGAACAGTGGGTCTCTCCACGGGGCCACTAGCCACCATAATCTCACCGGGAGGAAGCTTTAGGTCAAGTACGTCCAGAACCTTCGTGCTGGGTGGCGTAGCTAACCACTGGTCTGGTCTGGTAACGGAAAGGACCCAATACTACCTCGTCCGAGGGCTCTGTTTGTGGCGGGTGCATGGAAGTCGGGAGTGTAGCACCTAGAGAAGAAGCCAGAAAGGAACATATCAAAAGGGAGTCTTTGGAAGTGCGACTAACTTACCTGAGGGTTGCTGGAGCACTCTCTTGGAGGACACAGCGCCAGGCTGGTATCTGTACCGCGGATAACAGACTATGAGTAAACCCTTGAAACTGCAACGGAACTGTTTCCTGATTATTCCAGCGATGCACACTCCCCTCTGCTACATCCTCCTGCACCATTGCTTTATCTTACCTCAATCTGCCCTGGGAGGACACAGTCTCACCTGTAGGAGACTTTATTTCAAGCTGCACAACATCATCCCTCCCAGAGGACCTGCACAGCAGCGCTGGTCACCCTGACCAGGTACTACAGGTGGCGTCACGAATCATCATACGAACATTTATTCCCCTGTAAATATCCCCTTTTTGGTGAGCGCCCAGGGCCACGGACCGAGCCGTGGCTGCCCGTGACATCCTCCATAGAAGTCGACGGGCTCGGTGCCGAGTACCCCACGGCAGGGGTGGGATTCAGCCGGTTCTCCCCGGTTCGATGGAACCGGTTGTTCAAAAAGCAGCCGGTTCCCCGAACCGGGGAGAATCAGAGCGGCGATCCGGTACCATGGGCGTAAGTGTGCGCAGTGCACGGAGCTGCTGTCTCACCAGAGGACGGAGCTTCTTCCTTCCTTTCTTCCTGGCGGCAGCAGCAGCTGTAGTTTCACTTTCTGCCTGCTGGCTCTGAATGTCTCAGCCACACTGGGTCCTAGTGCCCTCTGTGTGCAGACACTGGACACTTCCTGCTCCTGCCTCAGCCACTGCCTGGCTGCAAGCGTCATGGTAAGAGGGGATGGAATTTATTAAATTCATTCTGCTCAGGCATGTCATGGTCACTGTGGGGGAATGTGAGAGTATGGGGTATTGTGGGGGAGGGGTACAGGGCACTGGGGTGAATGTAAGAGTATGGGGTATTGTGGGGCTAGGGCACTGGGGGGGTTAATGTGAGAGGATGGGGATATTGTGGGGGAGGGGTACAGGGCACTGGGGTGAATGTAAGAGTATGGGGTACTGGGGGGGTTAATGTGAGAGGATGGGGATATTGTGGGGGCTGGCGCACAGGGGTTGATGTGAGAGGATGGGGGTATTGTGAGGGAGGGTGGACAGGTCACTGGGGTTGAATGTAAGAGGATGGGGATATTGTGGGGTCAGTGGACAGAACACTAAGGGGTGCATGTGAGACGATGGGCTGTTGGTGTGTGGGTGGGGGACAGGGGAGGTAGGGGGCTTTTTTTACTTGTGAGCTCCTTAATACTTTAATAATAGATTAATATTTCAGTATTATTATAACAAGGGCATAGACAGACGGCCGTATAACTCATGCGAGGAGCGCACTGCAATCCTCGGACTTGCGGGTACCGCTCCTGACATGTATAATATATGGTATATACAGCGTAGTGTCGCATACACTGCTGTATTATACAATATACAACAGTTCTAATGCTCCATACCTAATATGCAGGATAATGTACAGTGTATATGATGTAACCTGTATAAGATGTGACATTGGCTTGCCCCCCTAGTTTTGATCCTGGATACGCCCATGTCCAGTACTATTTTGCAGCCAGCTTGCAGCGCCGCAACACACCGCCAGCCCCGGCCCCCGCGGACTGATCTTTGTAGTGCGGCGATTGGGTAGCGGCCGCGGCCATCTTCTTTAGTCACGAGGCGGAGCCGGAGAGGAGAGAGATACTGTGTGAGCTGAGCTGCTGCGCTGCCTGGGCCCTGGAGTGGAGCTGGAGGAGTGTGTCTGTGTGGACTGATCTCTGCAGTGCGGCGATTGGGTAGCGGCGCGGCCATCTTCTTTAGTCACGAGGCGGAGCCAGAGAGGAGAGAGGTACTGTGTGAGCTGAGCTGTGGCGCTGCCTGGGCCCTGGAGTGGAGCTGGAGGAGTGTGTCTGTGTGGACTGATCTCTGCAGTGCGGCAATTGGGTAGCGGCGCGGCCACGGCCATCTTCTTTAGTCACGAGGCGGAGCCGGAGAGGAGAGAGGTACTGTGTGAGCTGAGCTGTGGCGCTGCCTGGGCCCTGCAGTGGAGCTGGAGGAGTGTGTCTGTGTGGACTGAGGTGGTCTGACCGGCGGCCATCTTCTTTAGTCACGAGGCGGAGCCGGAGAGGAGAGAGGTACTGTGTGAGCTGAGCTGCGGCGCTGCCTGGGCCCTGGAGTGGAGCTGGAGGAGTGTGTCTGTGTGGACTGATCTCTGCAGTGCGGCGATTGGGTAGCGGCGCGGCCATCTTCTTTAGTCAAGAGGCGGAGCCAGAGAGGAGAGAGGTACTGTGTGAGCTGAGCTGTGGCGCTGCCTGGGCCCTGGAGTGGAGCTGGAGGAGTGTGTCTGTGTGGACTGAGGTGGTCTGACTGGCGGCCATCTTCTTTAGTCACGAGGCGGAGCCGGAGAGGAGAGAGGTACTGTGTGAGCTGAGCTGTGGCGCTGCCTGGGCCCTGGAGTGGAGCTGGAGGAGTGTGTCTGTGTGGACTGAGGTGGTCTGACCGGCAGCCATCTTCTTTAGTCACGAGGCGGAGAGGAGAGAGGTACTGTGTGAGCTGAGCTGCGGCGCTGCCTGGGCCCTGGAGTGGAGCTGGAGGAGTGTGTCTGTGTGGACTGATCTCTGCAGTGCGGCGATTGGGTAGCGGCGCGCCGCGGCCATCTTCTATAGTCACGAGGCGGAGCCGGAGAGGAGAGAGGTACTGTGTGAGCTGAGCTGTGGCGCTGCCTGGGCCCTGCAGTGGAGCTGGAGGAGTGTGTCTGTGTGGACTGAGGTGGTCTGACCGGCAGCCATCTTCTTTAGTCTCGAGGCGGAGAGGAGAGAGGTACTGTGTGAGCTGAGCTGCGGCGCTGCCTGGGCCCTGGAGTGGAGCTGGAGGAGTGTGTCTGTGTGGACTGATCTCTGCAGTGCGGCGATTGGGTAGCGGCCGCGGCCATCTTCTTTAGTCACGAGCCAGAGAGGAAGAGGTACTGTGTGAGCTGAGCTGTGGCGCTGCCTGGGCCCTGGAGTGGAGCTGGAGGAGTGTGTCTGTGTGGACTGAGGTGATCTATGATAGATAGACGCCGGTCAGAGTAGTAAGGCCTCCATGGAAGAGCAGTTCTTCTAGCCCCCTGCATTGTCTTCTTCTCTGGAGAGCTTGAGGTCTATGCTCAGAGCTGTCTGTACGGCACAGCTGCAGAAAGCCCCCCAGCTGGAGACAGACCACAAGCTCCCAGATCCTGGTGCCTTCTTAGACATTATTACCGAGAAGCTTGCAACCCACTTGTATGTACCCAGGTGTATAGAGTCACATTTACATCCTGTGGCTTTTTATACGGTCTACTTTATAAAGATGACAGTAATACCTATATCGTACCTTAGTTACTGTACATGCAGTGGTGGTGGGGGAACTGTAAGCCCCAGCATTGCATATTGGCATCTGATCTATAGAGATTACTGCAGGTAATACAATAAATATGTTCTATTATTACAATCACTAGTATAAGTCCCAGCATCTCCCCATTTGTCTAGATATTAGACACACGTTTATTATTCAGATATTATGTAGTATCGACTTTAGGCTGATCCAAACAATCGTATTTTTGGTCAGAAGAAAAAATGGCAGCACGCACTGTTAGGGTCTGCGGAACGCACCAAATATATGAGGTAGAGAGGTGCGTTCGCAGCCCGGGGTCCACCGTGCAGGCGGAACCTGCTGCTAGTAAATGGCGAAAGTAGCGAACTCTGTTATCCCGCAGAGTCGCTAAAATAAACGCCGTAGCGCGTTGTGGCAGTAAGTGCGAACTCTGTTAATACCCAGAGTCGCTAACGGAAATGCCACAGCGCTATATGGCGATAGATGCGAACTCACTTAGCTTCAGTGAGCCGCAAAGTAAAACGCTAGGGCGCTGTCTAGCGTCGAAAGCAAACCCTGTTACGTCACAGGGCCGCTGAGGAAAAGTGCTGTGTCCTGTCAGGCTCTCAGGTACACAGTTAAGTGCTAAGCGTACATAACGCGTGATCATGTGCTAATGTCCTCGCGGGAGTCACCCGCAATCTATGGCGTCTGAACGCCAGACCCTGAATACGGCAATCAAAACTCCTCACCGGTAATCTAGGGCATCTAGGACACCGACCATGACCAGCTACCATACCAAACTCCTCACCGATTAAGTCGGTATTCTAGCGGCTTATTTCAGCCGGGTCCCTAACCACACATACGCATGATCACACTGGCGCATAGCATACAATGGTTGATATTAGCGCATGGCGGCCCAGCCATGCTACCCTTTTATAGCAACAGCTACAGGACCTTCCAGGAACAAGGACCAATGAGAAGCTGTTACAAACAAACGTAGCTACATGACCTTCCTGGCGGACTAATAGGAGCCGCTGCAGCACCTGAACATGTGACCCCTGATCTCCAATGAGAGATCTCACTCTGGGCATGCTCAGATGGGAAAACGCAGGACTTTGTCTCAAAGACGGCTGCTCCAGCACTGGCTATAATAGCAGATCCAGGAAAGGCAGCAGCAAGTCACTGCACAGTAGAGGAGTGGGCAAGACGCCTGGACCGATGTCTCTGCTGAGCAGGCTCCACTGCGGCCAGAGATGAATGGGAGACCGCAGCGGGACGGGTTCGAGACTCCCCTTGTGCAGCAGCGGGAACTCGAACCCTAACATTACCCCCCTCCTAGGGCCCCCCCTTCTCTGGGCCTCGCTGCGTTCAAAAGCAGCGATGAGCTGCGGAGCGTGAACATGCTCGGCAGGCTCCCAGGACCTATCCTCAGGCCCATAACCCCCCAATCCACCAAATAAAATTTTTGCCTCGTACCACCTTGCACCCAACAATGGCATTCACCTCGTAGTCGTCCGAAGACGAACCCGACGTCCGGGCAGATGACTCAGGCAACCGGGAGATGACCACGGGTTTTAGGAGGGATACATGGAAGGTGTCGGAGATACCAAGGCGAGGCGGAAGGGCCAAACGGTAAACCACAGGGTTCACCTGCTCGAGAACCTTGAAGGGACCCAAATAGCGGGGTGCCAATTTAGTGGATTCCACCCGTAGCCTGATGTTTCGGGCGGAGAGCCACACTAGGTCGCCAGGAGAAAATGTCGGAGCGGGACGCCGATGAGCATCGGCAGAAGACCTCATCATTTCCTTGGAAGCCTGAATGGCATCCTGGGTGCGGTCCCATATGTCCCGTGCTTCCACAGCCCAGTCTGCCACCCTGGAGTCAGCGGAAGCAACGGGCATGGGCACCGGTACCCGCGGATGCTGGCCGTAATTTAAGAGGAATGGGGTCTGTCCGGTGGAGTCAGCCACAGCATTGTTTAGCGCAAACTCCGCCCACGGAAGTAGAGATGCCCAGTCATCCTGCCTGGCAGAGACAAAATGTCGCAAGTAGGTGACCAAGGTCGGTTGGCCCTCTCTACCAACCCATTCGTCTCGGGATGATATGCAGAGGAGAGGTTCAATTCAATGCAGAGTAGATGACACAACTCTCTCCAGAACCGAGACGCAAATTGGGGACCTCGATCGCTGACAATCTTGTCTGGCATACCGTGTAGACGGAAGATGTGTCTAATAAATAATGCTGCCAAGGCCCGTGCAGAAGGTAACCGTGGTAGCGGCACTAAGTGCACCATTTTGCAGTAGTGGTCGGTGATCACCCAAATGATAGTGCAACCCCGAGACTTGGGTAAGCCCACCACAAAGTCCATCCCGACCATCTCCCAGGGCATGTCTGCCACCGGCAAAGGAAAAAGTAACCCAGCTGGCCGTTGTCGAGGGGACTTGTTCCTGGCGCAGGAGACACACGCCTGAACCTGCTCCCTGACGTCACGGACCATATGTGGCCACCAGTATGTCCTCGCCAATAGCTCAGTTGTCCTCTTTGCCCCAAAGTGTCCACCCACCCTGGACGAGTGTGCCCAAGAGAGTACCTCCGGTCGCAAATTAGTGGGCACAAAAGTCTTGCCCGGAGGCACAGACTCTAGTGGGGCTACAGTTCTCAGGCTTTCTTCAGGGACAATCAGCCGAGGCTCCTCATCCTCCTCCTCTGATGACACTAAGGAGCGAGAGAGAGCGTCGGCCCGAACATTCTTCTCACCGGAGAGAAAATGGAGGGTGAAATGGAACCGAGAGAAGAATAGGGACCATCTGGCCTGGCGAGAATTTAGCCGCTGAGCCGTTTGCAAATATACTAAGTTCTTGTGGTCGGTGAAGACTTGGAAGGGAAAACGAGCTCCCTCCAGAAGATGTCTCCACTCTGAGAAGGCCAATTTCATAGCCAGCAACTCCCTGTCCCCGATGGAATAATTCCTCTCTGCTGGAGTAAAGGTCTTAGAAAAGAAGAAGCAGGGATGCTTCCGACCTTGAGCATCCTTTTGATATAGGACTGCTCCAGCACCAACAGAAGAGGCGTCCACCTCTAAAACAAACGGTTTATCAACATCAGGGCGATGTAATATGGGAGCACTGGCAAAAATGCGACTTGATGGAAGAGAACGCCTTGGAGACCTCCTCAGACCACAACTTGGGATTTGCTCCCTTCTTGGTGAGGGCTACCAAGGGAGCTACCAAAGTCGAGAAATGGGGAATGAACTGGCGATAATAATTAATGAACCCCATAAAGCGCTGCACCGCTTTAAGAGAATGGGGTTCTTGCCAGTCCATTACAGCCTGTAGTTTGGCAGGATCCATAGCCTATCCCTGGGCAGAGATAATATAGCCCAGAAAAGGTAAGGACTCCTGCTCAAACACACATTTCTCCAGCATGGCATAGAGGGAGTTTGCCCGTAAGAGGTCGAAGACTTTGTTGACATTCCTCCGGTGAGAGTCTATATCTGGTGAAAAGATGAGAATATCATCCAGATAGACTACCACAGAGGTGGAGAGCATATCCCGGAAGATATCATTGACAAAGTCTTGGAAAACAGCAGAAGCATTACAGAGCCCGAAGGGCATCACCAGGTATTCGTAATGCCCATCCCTGGTATTAAAAGCTGTCTTCCACTCGTCCCCCTCACGGATGCGAATTAGGTTATAGGCACCACGTAGATCAAGCTTGGTAAATACTCTTGCTCCTCGGAGCCTATCAAAGAGCTCAGAGATTAGGGGCAACGGGTACTTATTCTTGACGGTGATGGCGTTAAGACCCCTGTAGTCAATGCATGGACGTAATTCTCCGTTCTTCTTTTGCACAAAGAAGAACCCTGCCCCTGCTGGTGACACCGACTTCCTAATGAACCCTCTTGCCAGATTCTCCTGAATGTACTGGGACATGGCCTCCGTCTCAGGGAGCGAGAGGGGGTATACTCTCCCCCGAGGAGGTTCTGCTCCAGGCAAGAGATCAATAGGACAGTCGTAGGGGCGATGAGGTGGAAGAGTCTCCGCCGCCTTCTTGGAGAAAACGTCTGCATATGCCCAATAACACTGAGGAAGAGAAGTGAGATCTACGGGTATCTCTGTGGTGGTGACCTGAACGCACTCCCTGATACACCTGCCTCTACATGAATCACCCCAACCCAGTATCCTCGCAGAGGACCACTCAATATGGGGAGAGTGGTAACGGAGCCAAAGTACTCCCAGCAACACCTCGTCTATTCCCTCGGGTAGGACAAGAAAAGAAATACTCTCCTGATGGGACGGGGACATAGATAAAGTGAGAGGGATCGTCTGGTGGGTGATTTGGGAGGGCAGAGTTGATCCATTCACTACTCACACAGTCACCGGTTGGGCGAGCATCACCAGAGGTATAGTGTGGCGGAGAGCAAATGCAGAGGACATGAAATTCCCCTCGGCTCCGGGATCCACACAGAGCTCAGCGGAGAGCGTGGATGGACCTACTGTAATTATCCCTTTAAAGGACAACTTGGTGGAAAATGCCGCAGTGTCTAGTGAACCTCCTCCCAAGGTCACTAGACGCGACCGTTTTTCCCGACTGCTGTGGACATTTGTTGGCATAGTGTCCTAACTGCTGGCAGATGTTACAGACCCCGGGTACTTGAGTGGCCCGGGACTTAGGTCCCGCTCGAGAAACCTCCATGGCCTCATGGGAGTCGGGCGCCTGGCTGGAAGATTCCAGAGGTCTGGCGAAGGTGGGATCCAGCCGGAACCTCTGCCTACACTGGGACCGCTCCAACCTCCGCTCGTGAAAACGGAGGTCGATGCGGGTAGATATGGCGATAAGCTTCTCCAGTTTGGCGGGAATCTCCCTGGTAGCCAAAGCATCTTTAACATGATCAGCCAGTCCTCGCCAGTAGACTGGAATGAGTACTTTATCCGACCAGTCTAGCTCTGAGGCCAGAGTCCGAAAACTGGACGGAAAACAGACTGACCAAAGACGAACCCTGTGCCAATGCCAGCAGTTGTAGCGCCGTATCGTGGGTGACCTGAGGTCCTAAAAAGACCTTTTTTAGAGCCTCCAGAAAATGAGGAGCACTCCGCACCACACGGTCGTCACGCTCCCACAGCGGGATGGCCCACTCCAACGCTCTGCCTGACAGAAGCGAAATTATAAAGCCCACTTGTGCCCAAACCGTGGGGAAACGTGCAGCCAGAAGCTCGAGTTGTATAGAGCACTGACTCACGAATCCCCGACATTGCTTGCTGTCACCAGCAAAACTTGTCTGGAAGCGGGAGGTGGGATATTGTGGGGGCAGAGGTGGCAGTGGACACACTGGCTGCAGCCACGCTAGCAGCCTGAACAGCGACTGCGGTAACATCCACAGCTGAGGTTGTGCACTCAAGAGCCGCCAACCTACCCTCCAGCTGCTGGATGTCCCGTAGTAGACGCTGGTCATCCGCCATTTTACCAGCCAGACCCTGGCGCTAATATTTATGTTAGGGTCTGCGGAACTCACCAAATATATGAGGTAGAGAGGTGCGTTCGCAGCCGGGGTCCACCGTGCAGGCGGAACCTGCTGCTAGTAAATGGCGAAAGTAGCGAACTCTGTTATCCCACGGAGTCGCTAAAATAAACGCCGTAGCGCGTTGTGGCAGTAAGTGCGAACTCTGTTAATACCCAGAGCCGCTAACGGAAATGCCACAGCGCTATATGGCGATAGATGCGAACTCACTTAGCTTCAGTGAGCCGCAAAGTAAAACGCTAGGGCGCTGTCTAGCGTCGAAAGCAAACCCTGTTACGTCACAGGGCCGCTGAGGAAAAGTGCTGTGTCCTGTCAGGCTCTCAGGTACACAGTTAAGTGCTAAGCATACATAACGCGTGATCATGTGCTAATGTCCTCGCGGGAGTCACCGCAATCTATGGCATCTGAACGCCAGACCTGGAATACGGCAATCAAAACTCCTCACCGGTTATGCCGGTAATCTAGGGCATCTAGGACACCGACCCTGACCAGTAGCATACCAAACTCCTCACCGATTAAGTCGGTATTCTAGTGGCTTATTTCAGCCGGGTCCCTAACCACACACACGCATGACCACACTGGCGCATAGCATACAATGGTTGATATTAGCGCATGGCGGCCCAGCCATGCTACCCTTTTATAGCAACAGCTACAGGACCTTCCAGGAACAAGGACCAATGAGAAGCTGTTACAAACACACGTAGCTACATGACCTTCCTGGGACCAATAGGAGCTGCTGCAGCACCTGAACATGTGACCCTGATCTCCAATGAGTAGTGTTGAGCATACCGATACCGCAAGTATCGGGTATCGGCCGATATTCGCTGTATCGGAATTCCGATACTTAGTTCCGATATTTTTCCAATATTGTTCCCATAATTCTTTGAGAGGCAATGTGATTTTAGTCAGCCAATGAGGAATCTTATGAAGTGTGGGCACATCCTGTAATGCTGCGGTCATCTTAACTAATGGCATGGCTGTGATTGGCTGCTGAAATGATGTCAGAATGCACTATAAAAGCGCCGCCGCCATTTTAGCGTCACTGTGCTGTGAACTCAGTTAGGGACAGAATGCTGTTCTGCTGACTTTGAGGGACAGTTAGACATTGCGATTTTGTGTACTGTGCTTTAGGCAGGCTAGTTTACCAACCGCTGTGTAAAGCTTCCTTTTGCCAGTGTTGTTTTAACAGCTCTGTGCAAGGTGTGTGTGAGAGTGCAGGTGACGCTGCAGTTTGCTCTGCATCCACCGTGTTTGTAGGCTCTGCACGTGTCACTCACTGACTCTTTTTTTTATTTTATTTTGTGGAATTGGTGCAGCTCATTATATTTGAAAAAAAATCTAATCTATTAGTGTGACGCGCTTCCATTCCGTATACAATACATTGGTTGCAAACACTATAGAAGTACAGAAAGCAGCCTTTCACAGATAGTGAACAGTTGTGTTTCAGTGTTCACTGCAGTCTGTGAGGTTTTGATTTTTTGAGTGCAGATCACGCTCCAGTTAGTTCTTCAACCACTGCTGGTTGTAGTCTGCTAAGCGTGTGTCACTGCCTCATCCTTCACATTTTTCTCTAATTGGTGCTGCTCCATTATATTTGAAAAAATCTAATCTATTAGTGTGACGCGCTTCCATCCGTAAAACAATACATTGGTTGCAAACACTATAGAAGTACACAAAGGGGCCTTTCACAGCTACTGAACAGTTGTCTGCAGTGTTCACTGTAGTCTGTGAGCTTTTCATTTTTTGAGTGCAGATTACACTCCAGTTAGTTCTTCAACCACTGCTGGTTGTAGTCTGCTGAGCGTGTGTCAGTGCCTCATCCTTCACATTTTTCTCTAATTGGTGCTGCTCCATTATATTTGAAAAAAATCTAATCTATTAGTGTGACGCGCTTCCATCCGTATACAATACATTGGTTGCAAACACTATAGAAGTACACAAAGGGGCCTTTCACAGCTACTGAACAGTTGTCTGCAGTGTTCACTGTAGTTTGTGAGCTTTTCATTTTTTGAGTGCAGATTACGCTCCAGTTATTTTCTTCAACCACTGCTGGTTGTAGTCTGCTGAGCGTGTGTCACTGCCTCATCCTTCACATTTTTCTCTAATTGGTGCTGCTCCATTATATTTGAAAAAAATCTAATCTATTAGTGTGACGCGCTTCCATCCGTATACAATACATTGTTGCAAACACTATAGAAGTACACAAAGGGGCCTTTCACAGCTACTGAACAGTTGTCTGCAGTGTTCACTGTAGTCTGTGGCTTTTCATTTTTTGAGTGCAGATTACGCTCCAGTTAGTTCTTCAACCACTGCTGGTTGTAGTCTGCTGAGCGTGTGTCACTGCCTCATCCTTCACATTTTTCTCTAATTGGTGCTGACCCATTATATTTGAAAAAAATCTAATCTATTAGTGTGACGCGCTTCCATCCGTATACAATACTTTGGTTGCAAACACTATAGAAGTACACAAAGGGGCCTTTCACAGCTACTGAACAGTTGTCTGCAGTGTTCACTGTAGTCTGTGAGCTTTTCATTTTTTGAGTGCAGATTACGCTCCATTTTAGTTCTTCAACCACTGCTGGTTGTAGTATGCTGAGCGTGTGTCACTGCCTCATCCTTCACATTTTTCTCTAATTGGTGCTGATCCATTATATTTGAAAAAAATCTAATCTATTAGTGTGACGCGCTTCCATCCGTATACAATACATTGGTTGCAAACACTATAGAAGTACACAAAGGGGCCTTTCACAGCTACTGAACAGTTGTCTGCAGTGTTCACTGCAGTCTCTGAGGAATAACCACACTTAGGCCTTATAACTTTTCTGATTTCTTTATCAATCTACCAAGATGAAGAAGGCAGGGAGTAAGGACGAGGTCGTGGCTGTGGAGTTTCAGCAGGGAGAGGACGTGGGGATTCTGTGGCTGCTGCCGCACCCAGTGACACAGCATCCACCAGTTTTCCCGTGAGCGTTCCTTTATGCGCACTTTTGTAGGAGCTCAGCGTACCCCCCTGCTGCGGGAAGAACAAATTGAAGCCGTTTTTGGTTGGATGGCAGCCAATGCATCGACTTCAATTGCTTCCACCTCCTCTCAGGACCACAGCATATTGAACAACCATCTCTCTCTTCACCGCCTGCCAAATTGCCCAGGCAGTCAGAGAGTTCTGTAAAGGAGCCATCTGAGTCTCTGCTTCTGTTCTCAGAATCTGTTGGCTTGCAAACAGGGGCCCAGCCAAGCAGCATTCTGGAATGTGAAGAAGAGGCAGTATGCAGTGATGCGCAACAGCTGTGTCTCTCTGAATCTGAAGAGGCGGGTGAGCCAGTGCCGATGGTCAGCACACCCGCAGAACGCATCTGATGATGATGAGACTCAGGTGCCAGTTTCTGTTGAGCATGGTGCTGGCCAGACCACCCAACAGCAGCAGGTGTTGGAAGAGGGTGTGGAGATGATGGGGTCCAAGACCCAAACATGGCGTGAGGAACAGGAAGGTGGTGGTAACAGCTCTGAGGAAGAGATTGCCCCAACGGTCCAAACAGTAGGGAGAGGTAGGCTGCAGACTCGGTTGCCTGTAGCCTCCAGGTTGTCACCCGTTCGTAGCAGTTCTCTTCCAACAGCCAAAACGGGCGCTCCCAGGACTTGCACTGCGTGGTCCTTTTTTGACACCTTGCAGATGTATTTGCTATGTCAAATGCAAGCTGTGTAATCAAAAAGTAAAAAGAGGTAAAAGTATCAGTAACCTTAAACCACAAATATGTGGAAACATGTGCGGTCAAAGCACGTGGTTTGAGTTACAAAGACACACTGGAGATGTAGGCCAACCTACAGGCAGCACCTACATCTTCAGCTCGTGTTGGAGCCTCTTCCTCCAGCTAAACCCCACAGCTTGTTCGGCTTCCTCACAGGATCGCCATGGAAGAACCTCTGTCACTGTTGTCCAGAGACCCAGTGTTATTCCACCCACAGCTGCAAGTTCCCTTCATCCTCACACTCCAGGCCACAAAACAGCATCGGTAGCACAGGCATGGGATAAAAGACGGCCATACTCGGCAAAACCATCCACGAGCACAGGCTCTGAATGCTGGCATTGCAAACTCCTGTCCCTTGAAATGCTGTCATTCAGGCTGGTGGGGGACTGACGTTTCCTAACTTAATGGCATTGGCAGTCCACAATACAATGTGCCCAGCCGATTTTATTTCAGCAGGCAAGCCGTCCCTGGTCTGCAAAAGCATGTTGAGGGAAAAATTAAACATGCGCTACTAAACGCCGTCAGTAGCAAGGTCCACCTGACCACCGATGCGTGGACCAGTACCCATTGGCCAGGGACGATACCTTTCCCACTGCCCATTGGGTCAATGTTGTGGAGCCGGGTACAGATCTTGCGAGTGGCGCTGTACGTGTTCTGCCAACTCCAAGGATTGCAGGAATCAAGTCTGTCCACAGTGACTCTCCTACTACTCCCAGTTCCTCAGAATCATCGCTGCAGGAGCCGTCACAGTCTACCTCCACATGGACCCGTGAACGCTTACCTGATGCGACCGATATGAGCACAGCCGTGGCAAACGTCAACAGGCCGTCCTGAAATTAAATTTCCATGGGGAATCGAAGCCACACAGCGCAGGAGCTCTGGAATGCCATCAAGCAGGGAGCGACGTGTGGTTTTTGCCAGCGAATCTCCAGCCAGGCTTGGTAGTGTGTGACAATGGCCGAAATCTGGTGGCAGCTCTGGGCCTTGGCAACCTCACTCACAACCATGTCTGGCACATGTGCTCAACTTGGTCGTGCAGAGTTTTTTGAGGGACTATCCGGATCTTGATGCACTGCTGCACAAGGTCCGCCTAGAGTGCGCTCACTTGCGACGTTCCAGCATGGCCAGATCGCGCATTGCAGCTCTGCAACGCAGATTTCGCCTTCCTGAACATCGCATATATGTGACGTCCCACCAGGTGGAATTCCACGTTACATATGTTGGAGCGGTTGTGTGAGCAGCAGCCAGCAGTAATGGAGTTATCAGCTGCATCAGGCGCAATCAACTCGCAATTTGCGCCGTTCACACTTCACCACTACTGAGTGGGACTCTATGAAGGACATCTGCCACGTTTTGCGTGCGTTTGATGAGTCAACGCGGATGGCGAGTGCAGATGATGCACTAGTCAGCCTGACTGTCCCCCTTATCTGCCTGCTTCAAAAAACACTGCAAGCACTAAGGAATGAGGTTTTGGAAGAGGTGGAGGAAGAGGAGTCACAAATTCCATCACCTTCTGGACAGTCAGCGCAACGTGATTCCTCACAAAGGGCTGGGCAGGGCTCACTTTGTGAGGAGGATGAGAGGAGTCAATGGAGGAGGAAGACATCGCTCCAAAGGGAGGTACACAACGCTCTAGTCAGTTGTAGAGCGAGGGTGGGGTGATGCAGAGCAGGCAGAGATGACGCCTCTTGCAGGGGACAGCGTTTCTTGGCCAGTTGGGAGTCTGCAGCACATGGTTGATTTTCATGCTGCAGTGCCTGAGAAACGACCGCCGCATCGCCCCCATTCTCACCACGTCTGATTATTGGGTGTACACCCTCCTAGACCCTCGCTACCGGGACAACTTACAAAGCCTCATCACACCGTTGAACGGGAGCGTAAAATGCGGGGGAGTACCAAGACACACTGGTGCAATCCATAATGTTCTCCATTCCAGCCGAGAGCACTGCTGCTGCTACTGCTTTTACAAAGCAGCTCTGTGCGTCGAGGCAGTGGAGACAGCTCTGCAACAAGAGGGAGCACAAGCAGCGCCTCTGCACAGGGCAAGACCAGTATGTTCCAAATGTGGCGAAGTTTTTGTGGCAGCGCCACAAATGTCTAACCATCCGAGACGGCTCCAGTCAGCAGGAGGCAACGTTTCCGTAAGATGGTGACAGACTACATGTCTTTCCCTCTCAGTGTACTCCCAGATGGCTCTTCCCCATTCAAGTTTTGGGTCTCTAAGCTGGATACATGGCCAGAGCTTAGCCAGTATGCATTGGAGGTGCTGGCTTGCCCTGCTGCCAGTGTATTAACGGAGCGCTCTTTAGTGCTGCAGGTGGTGTACTAACAGACCGTCGCATGCGACTATCCCGATAATGTAGACCGGCTTACTTTTCTGAAAATGAACAAGCATGGATCTCGCCAGAATTTGTCTGTCCGTTTCAGATTAAATAACTGGTTTGCAACGTTATCCATGTCTCCTGTTATGTTCATCTTTCTACCACTGAACTCTACTCCCTGGGCTAAAACACTGCTAGTTGCTGCTCAGAAGTGTCGTGTCCACAGACCAATACACAAGCTATAGTGTTAGTGGGGTTCAGTAACGCCAGCTGTTCCCCTGCTGTGTGTCCGGCAAGAAGTCTCCTGTTCCCTACACATGCACAGAAAAACCATGTCGAACATGCTCCAAATAGGGAAGAGCCGTCACCCTGATTGTATGCTTAAAAATGGAAATTGTGAAGTTTTCCAGGCCTAGAATGATAAATTTTTATGACAAATATGGACAAATAATAATTTGTCATCACAGGCTATCTGCCATCTGTCTATTAGAAATGGTAACAAAAACTAAAACATAGTCTTCACTTTTTGAAATTAATGCATAAAAGTACATTTCATACTTATCAATTAATGCTTTTTAAGGACTTTATCTGTACCTGTAAGATAATGCAGTCAATGGATGTACGAATTATAAATCCTCATCATTTATCATCACGAGTTTTATTTATGACAGACATTATAAAATAACATACTGATGCCAACTGTAACTTCACACACCATATATAAATGGCCAGCATCTAAACTGGTAATAATGTGCAATAATAAATTATTACATCTAGAAAGTGCTTCATGCATACTGACAATAGGTGTTATACCTGCAAGTGCTGTTGAAAGAACCACAACAGATATAAATTAATAATGGTATATAGAAAAATTTTTTAGACTTGAGAGTCCTCAGTGGTTGATTTCCTTTTAATGGCTAACTGAAAAGATGGTAACAAATTGCAAGCTTTCGAGACTACTCCGGTCTCTTATCAGGCAAAGACTAAAACAAAAACTGAAGAATCACATATATATATATACACAAGAGGCACAGGAATAGTGCAATAGGTAAGACAAGTGATGTGAAGCAGAACTGTCATTATGGCAGAGGAATGAACATAAATATTGGAACAGATCATAGATAAGGAGAGAGTTTTATTACCCTCTGATTGGGGTTGGTGTTGTGTTTTGATGCCCCTAGAAGGTCAGAGACGCAGATTCCTTAATTGATATAGAATGACATGAATCCATGTGACACATTCATTCCAGTGTCAAAGGTCATATAAGTTTGTATTCCCAAACCTTTCTATCTTTCTCATATAGGTATATAGGTATCACAGTGCATAGTTACTCATGGACAATGTCGATGTAATACTTTTACCTCAATAAAGTCAGCGTCAACC
>JARQOD010000004.1:570866003-570898398 GCA_033576555.1 Oophaga sylvatica | reverse complement strand
CAGTTATCGGCCTCTCCTCTTGTGGCTCTGGGCCGAGTCTTTTTCTATGCAGAGGCTTCTGGTGAAAGGGGGCCCCTGGGGGGCATAGAAGTGAACTCTTAGGCCTGCGTGCAGTAGAAGCCTAGGTAAAATTTGGACCTTGAATGGCCGGGAAAGCCGGGGGTGCCCGGGACTGGTGGAAGTGGGGAAAAGTAGTTTAATTTTTTCATTTAATTTTTGTCCAGTCCCCCTTTCTTAGCAGGATGGGGGTCTAACTTTTTGCGAACTGCAGGGGAAAAAAAAAAACATTTAAAAAGTGGTTTTTTGAAAAAATGAGCAAAAATTCAAATTCAACGAATAAATTTTCACCGCTTGTGAGTACGAAATTTTATTTTTTAGATGTGATATTTTGAAATCTTATTTTTATAAGAACAGAAACAACCTGTTTAAGATCTTGACCAAAGATGAGCGAAAAAAATTGAAGTGAACAATTAAATTTAATTTAGAATTTGCATCTGCATGATTTTAGCAAATGGTGGCTGTCACTTCTCTGAACCGTAAAAGGATACGTAGCTCTCACACTTCCTTCTGGCACCCTTTCATTGGTCTCGTCGGGGCTTACATCGGAACCCTTATCAAAATGGGATTCAGGCTAATGCACTGACGGGGACATAGACTTTAATGGTGCTGATAGAGCAAACATATGCTGTGTTGTGCATCATTTTCACGTGTGTATGTCTCCTAGAGACGGATACCCTGAAGCAGTCTCCTAAGTCTGAGTGTGCGCCTTCAGTAGGCGTATACGCCCAAAATGATATAGGTCAGAATACACATTCATTCTGTGAATGCCGTTACAGTTTATTGCCCCATTGGGATATACGCCCGTTTTGCGGGGGGCTCAGAGAAAGTAGTTGACAATCTTTTTTTTTTGTTAACACGATTAGTGGCTCGAAGGTCTGAAGTGAATCCTGCCAACCTGGTGGAAAGTCAAGTATAACGTCTGTATAACATTTTTACAATATAGATGACTTAGATAAGTTACTTCCTGAAAAGAATGAAATTATTCAACAGAAAACCATTGACTATTAACAGTTAAAATATCAAAAAGGCTAAAATTAAAATAGACAAACAAGGATTATGTATTTTTTAGCACTAAGGCTCTTAATCTAAGCCTATGATTAAGAAACTTGATGCCCAAAATGTGTAGGTCTGATGTGTTTATTTTATTTTCTTCTCTTTTAATATTTTAACATTTACTAATGAATAATGTTTTTATAGTATTTTCCATTGTGGTTGCCTTATGTCTTCCTGCCTCCTACCTTCCCATTATCATGGTAGCCAGCTTGCACTGATGTCTCGGTGCCAACAGAGTTCAAAATCCTAAATAGGTTCACAGGAAAAGGGAGATTATAGGTCAAAGATAAGCCCAGGATTAGCTTTTTCATATACCCAAATCCAGACCTATTATTATTGTATTTGTAAAAAATAGAAATGTAGAATTTTTTATCAAAACACACAAAACACAATGCAACCAAATATCTTGATGCACAGAAGTAGTATGGAATCTAACTTGACGTGTTTAATGGCTTGTGCTGTGTTCTGTATACAGTTAGTTATCGGCATCGTGGCAGAGTTAATGTGTTGTGTCTTACGGAATTCTACATCCATGAAAGAAAATTCCCATCAACACATTGTCAAAAATCATCAACGTATACATGCCATCATCTAGGTTGACAATCGTCCCTCAGGCAATAAAAAATGTCTTCCTTTTAGGCCCATTACTTTACAGATTGAATAAACTCGATAAAAGTCGTACATCTATTGATGAGTTTTTGAAGAGAATTCTTGATGTCCTTATTTCTCAGACTGTATATGATGGGATTAATAAATGGAGTAACTACAGTATACATCAGTGAAAGGAGTTTGCTAATAGTCAATGTTTGTCCCCCCATCGAGAAAACATAAACACTTAGTAGAGTACAGTAGAATATGGAGACCACAGTGAGGTGGGAGCTGCAGGTGGAGAAGGCTTTCTGTCTGCTGATGCGAGACTGACACCGTAGGATAGTCACGATAATATTAATATAAGAGATAACTATAATTATGGTGGGGATCACAAGGGTAGGAAAACTCAGTATATAGATCTCTATCTCCATAGTATAAGTATCAGAGCAAGCAAGTTCTAGTAAGGGAACAGTATCACAAAAAAAATGGTCAATGATATTTGGTCCACAAAAAGTCAACATCGATATCGTTAAGGTTAAAATAAGAGCACAGCAAAAACTGAGTAGCCATGTAGTTATGGACAACCTTACACAATGGGCACCAGTCATGATAGATGTGTAATGGAGAGGATTACAAATGGCCACATATCTGTCGTAAGACATCACCGTGAGAAGAAAACATTCAGATGCCTCTATGGCACCAAAAACATAAAACTGAGTAAAGCAGTAAATAAAAGTAATGGTCGCGCCTTTATTCATGAGAACATGTAGAGTGTTGGGGACAATATCTGTGGTTAACACAATGTCACTGATGGACAGCTGTGTGAGGAAGAAGTACATTGGGGTATGAAGGTTCTTACTAATGGACACCAGGGTGATGATCAGGAGATTCCCACATATTGTCCCAGAGTAAACCACCAGGAGAAAACAGAACAGTAACACTACTGAACATTGGTTACTTTGAAATCCTACCAAGAAAAACTCGATGACTGAAGTCTGATTTTTCTGCAAAAAAAAGTTACATACTTGTTGGTTTCTTTACTGAACTAAATAACAATTAGGTACAAATACAAATACTAAATGCAAAGTGTTTTGTTCTCTAACAAAAGGAAAGACTTATGGGACTTATGGACTTCTTCCATCATGACGCAGAAACTTCAAATGATGGCTTGACGCAATCCATGTCTCCACACTGGTGGAGGATTTAAACGCTCACAGGAAGCCCCCACATCAGGTTACTCAACTTCCATGCTGCTTTTTGTACATCCAAGGAATTATGAAAAATTAATTATAATTCACCCCAAGTCTTCCCTAGAAGCAATGGACCTTCCTTTTATTTTTCTACAGGGACAGTTTATGAAATCAGTGGCTCAGACTGCACACCAATTACAAATTAATGTAGATACATTTCATATCAGCACAACATAACTTGCAAACAAAATGAGTATGTAGCAGAGACTGGGAAACAAAGGCGCCCCATAGGGTCTTATCCGAGGATAAATAGTAGGGTGAAGTTGGTGCTCATCTCGTTTGGTTATGAAATACATAACAATATTATTAGCTCTGCAGCCACCAGGCCCAAAAGGAATAAGCGGATCCTCGGCGTGCTCATAGAAATCCAAGGGAAGATTTCAGTAAACAAGATAGGCAGGAATGCGGTTTATTATCTGTGCTGTTCAAAGCCATTCTACTTCACTGGAAAAAAAAACACCAAGTTTGTGGGAGTTTTCCTGATGAAGAAGATTGATGACTTCGAAACATGATGATGCTAAATCGCATTACTACCTCTCCTATTTCCTGGAATCTTTTCTTGGATTTCTATCAGCAGCGCAGAGAAGCCACCTAGTCCTTTTGGAAACAACATAAGAAAGCTTTTCATTGATCATAAACTGCATAATTGCTATTCCAACATGGATTTAGAGGCCAAAATTTGCATTAGAGACTATTCAATCTGAAGGATTGCTCAACCCATGAAAAGGTCTATTGAAGGTTTCTCCAACAACTCTTCACAGCCAACTCTTGCACTAAACATCTAACAGAGCACATGAAGGTCTTGAGAAATGGCTTACCGTATATATTCGAGTATAAGCCGACCCGAGTATAAGCCGACCCCTAATTTTGCCACAAAAAAAACTTATCGACTCGAGTATAAGCCTAGGGTGGAAAATGTTTTTGAATAGCCATGTTGAATCAGGAGCCCCATATGCTGCCCCATATATTATGCCCCATATGCTACCCCATATATTATGCCCCATATGCTACCCCATATATTATGCCCCATATGCTACCCCATGTGCTACCCTATATATTGCCCCATATATTATGCCCCATATGCTGCCCATGTATTGTGCCCCATATGCTGCCCCATATATTATGCCCCATATGCTACCCCATATATTATGCCCCATATTCTGCCCCATGTGCTACCCTATATATTGCCCCATATATTATGCCCCATATGCTGCCCATGTATTGTGCCCCATATATTATGCCCCATATGCTTCTCCATAGATTATGACACATATGATGCTCCATAGATTATGCTCCATATGCTGCCCATGTATTATGCCCCACAAGATGCTCCATAGATTGTGCCCCATATGTTGCCCCATATATTATGCCCCATGTATTATACCCCACAAGATGCTCCATAGATTGTGCCCCATATGCTGCCCATGTATTATGCCCCACAAGATGCTCCATAGATTATACCCCATATGCTGCCCATGTATTATACCCCACAAGATGCTCCATAAATTGTGCCCCATATGCTGGCCCATGTATTATGCCCCACAAGACGCTCTATAGATTATACCCCATATGCTGCCCATGTATTATGCCCCACAAGATGCTCCATAGATTGTGCCCCATATGCTGCCCCATGTATTATGCCCCACAAGATGCTCCATAGATTGTGGCCCATATGCTGCCCCATGTATTATACCTCACAAGATGCTCCATAGATTGTGCCCCATATGCTGTCCCATGTATTATACCTCACAAGATGCTCCATAGATTGTGCCCCATATGCTGCCCCATGTATTATACCTCACAAGATGCTCCATAGATTGTGCCCCATATGCTGCCCCATGTATTATACCTCACAAAATGCTCCATAGATTGTGCCCCATATGCTGCCCCATGTATTATGCCCCACAAGATGCTTATCCCTTATCCTTATGCTGCCACTGCATATGAAAAAAAAAAATGACATACTCACCTCTCGTTGCTGGGGGCCAGGTGCCGGTGTCCTGAGCAGGCGGGGACACCGGAGCGCTATGGGGGACAGATGCCGGTGTCACCACTGGCTCAGGCCCCGGCACTTGTAATATTCACATGTCCCCGGTCCACCACTGCGCGCCGCTGTCTTCGGGTCCTCCGGTAGTGAATGCTCAAGCATGACCAGAACATTCACAGCTAAAGGATGCAAGGACACAGCAGCGCGCAGCGGTGGAACGGGGACAGATGAATATCGCTTATATTCACCCCTCCTGGCACGGTGTCTGCAGCCCCTGCTCTTCTCCCACGGTCTCTGGCAGCTATGCCTAACTTCAGTGGTCACGTGGTACCGCTCATTAAAGTCATGAATATGCGCATATTCATGACTTTAATGAGCGATACCACAATGACCACTGTACACTGGCGCCGGAGTTCATGGGAGAAGAGAAGGGGCTGCAGAGACCGCGCCAGGAGGGGGTGAGTATATAGGACAGCTGCGCTCCCCCTCCCCTGCCGACCTCCCGTATATGACTTGAGTATAAGCCGAGAGGGGGGCTTTCAGCCCTAAAAATGGGCTGAAAATCTTGGCTTATACTCGAGTATATACGGTAGATATAATTACTGAAGAACACTAGAGGGTCTGTCTTCCAGCTCCATACAATAGGACGTCCATTTTATCCTGATTTATCATCTGTCACACTATTGCTCTGATGATGGTTTCACCCTGCTGAAAAAAATGAATATCAAAACAAATAGTCACCACTTCCTTCATTTCGTGATATTGTGGACAGTCATTAAAAATCATTGTCATTCTTGAAAATGTCCCTCTAGTTCTCCATCTATGGCCTCTACATAAATGATCCCATATATGGACTTCCAGGTAACTGGAGCTTTACATCAGGCTTCTTATTCGGTATCTACCATCACTTGAGTCATTGTGTTGGACATTTGTGTCATGAATTATATTTTTTGTGGCTCAATTTATGCTACTAACACTAATGTCCAACACTATATCAGCTTTTAAGAAAGGGCTGGACGATTTCCTTGATACACATAACCATTGCTGGTTATAGCTAGTGACGAAATGTACAGTTTTTGGAGAAAGGTTGAAAGGTTGAACTTGATGGACCTAGGTCGTTTTTCAACCTACGTAACTATGTAACTACTGTATCATGCAAAAGGAAAATGGGAAAAAATATCTTTCATGATAGAATCGACTATTTAAAAACCAAAAAAAAATCAGCAATTCTACCATTGCTTTTTGGAGTTTGTTATATCACGTACAGTACTGTAAAAGTCAAATATGTTATACGAGTCTGTAGAACGGGAATGGCGGTCCAAGTAAATTAACTTTAAAAAAAATGATAAAAATGAATAAAATGGCTCTTTTCATTTTTCGGTCCATTGACTTATTGGGTTGAGGGACGAACTACATTTTATTGGTAGCATTTAAGTATTTTGCTGAGAAATGATTGTTGATAAGATGCAAGAGCTCGATGTACCTCCTGTTTCTTAAAACTGGTCATTAGTTGGGGCAAAATCCATGACAAAAACGCGATTTCAGTCTTCTCAGATCACTTACCCCAGATATTTTCATGCTCTGTTTAATAGTAATGAAATTGGATTTGTTCTCCTAATATTGATCTAAGAAAGAAAAGACGTATCAGCACCATAACACCGATATTGGAAAATGTGGAATACGCCGATCAGTAAACGTCACACATACAACCGTAATAACACAATCACATTAGCCGTCTTTGTATATATAACCAGGCGACAAGGTCTACGGAGAAAATGGAATCTTTAGAGATTTGTATTCCCTATTGTCCCAAATGTGAAAAATAATTAAACTAACAAAGTATAAAGATAAAATGGCCTGTAATCAGCGCCTGAATGCTCAGGTCAGTGTGCCGCTTTACTATCAGTAATAATGAAAATAATCACATTAGTGATGACAGGCAGGTTAGAAAATAAATAGATAGATAGTGTCCATTGTGGCTGTAAAATGTACCTTCCGGACTTTTTTTTTTGGGGGTGTGGATAACTGATGTTCTCAGACAAATCCGGCAGGCATATGTCCTACTAGTGTGTTGTGCACGGCTTCTATAGTGCTTCATGCATGAGTATAGCATTCTAAATAATAGTATTTCAGTAGGTAAATGTGAAAAAGCCTGCTGTATCCCACATTGTAGCTGGTTAGATAGGTGGTTATGCATCAGTCAGATAGTGTAGGTAGCTAGTGTCCAGTGTGACTGTTAAATTTACCTTCAAGTCCTTTTTTTTTCTTTTTTTTCCATGATGAGGTGCACAAACAAATCCAGCAGTATCACAGATAACAGAATCCACGAGTACAGCATTCTAATTCACATGTAGCTAGTGAAAAAATATTAAGCAGCCTGCTGTATCCCACCTTGTCCTATAGTGCTATGGCGAAATAAAACTGTCTGCAGACCTAAGGCACATAAAAAGAAAATTATAATTTTTCAGTTGCAAAATGTTAGACAACCTGCTGCATCACACTTTGTCATTTGTTTGGGTTGAAATTAAGCTGTAGAGGCCTGATCCAGAGGCTATCAACAAATTCTTCTGTTATTAACGTCATACACTAGGGGACCTGACTTGAAAAATAGTTGGTAGCGTCTTGTGTGTTATAGACGCTTAATCCTTGGTCCAAAACAATATATATATTTTTTGTGACTAATGCAATACAGCATACCATATTTCAACTTTGAATTTACTGTCACTGAAATTGAGTTGTTTGTAGAGGTGGTGCAGAGATTAAAATCTAATTTTTGGTTGTTAATACGATGCTACTACCACACTATCTGAGCAACATGATTGGGAAAAAGCGAGGCCGTGGTGGAAGGGGAATTAGTCTTGATGTTCAAGGTGTATGTGGGGTAGATGGTAATGTTGGGGAAAACAGTAGTGAAGCAACGTCATGTCCTATGCAAAGACAACTGACAACTTATGTTACCGGACAGGCTACACCACCACCTTTCTTTGGCAGCCACACAGCGGTAAGCACAGAAAGAGCATGTACTCGAGTGGATAGCAAGTGCAGCTTCAAGTGTACTCTCATCCTCTTCCTCCACCTCAACATCACTCCCAGTACTGTCCACAGATGTGGCACCCAAATTCCCCTTACTTCCCCCACGATCCAACCATTCAAATATTTTACTGACTTAACAGAACCACAGATGGGTGATTCTGAAGAGCTGTTCACACATTCTATGCCATGTTCTTCAGAAGTGTACACAAAAGCTTTTCAGAGTCAAGATGAGGAAATCTGCACCGATGCGCAAAATTTTTTTAGCTTGGATCCAGGGCAGGAAGAAGTACGGTCTAAACAGCATACTGACCCTTGTCATCAGATATTAACCCCTTGGGGGGAGGTGATCCTAATGAGAATCAGATATCTGAGGCTCACTTGGACTGTACTATGCTGTCAAGGCAAGAAGAGGAGGAGAGTGATTCCAAAGGCCAGGAATGTGATAGCACAGAGGATGACGATGAGGTGTTAGATCGCATCTGGCGTGAACATAGAGGCACACAGCTGAGTAGGTCATCTAAGGAGGAAGACAAGGAGGCCACGTTGCGCTGTCCATCGCAGACACTTAGTGATGTAGCCACGATGAACGATGTATCCTCAGCAATAACTGTGCCTCTGAACAGTAGCGTCTGCGAGTCTACAGTTTGCATTGGTGGCAAGGGTTGCCTGGCCTGGCCCTTTTTTGACACTGCAAAGTATGAGCCAATTCATGTAATCTGCCAACTTTGCAAAAAAAATACTGAGTCGAAGAGAAAACTACATGAAAGAACCTTCACATGCACAATCAACATGCTTTAGTGTGGGAATCCCACTGCTCAAAAATGCGGCCCAGCATACATCGACCACAATAAGCCACCCTATCAATCACTACTGCTGCTTCTTCCTCCTCCTCCTCTGTTACCATGCCAACTATTGAGATGCAGGTCTTTGACCGTAGAACCTCGGGTTCTTTACTCGAACGAGTCATGCTGACTGAGAGGCTGCCTTCATCTGTAATGGAAGTGGACATGCCTGCTGTTTTTGACCAATCTCAGAGAACGATCACACCAGAAGTTTTTCAATCCACACTAACATCTCCGCCTGCATCTCTCTCACGGTCCAGCAGTTTGTCCGGTTCACTGTACTCTGCCCTCTCATAAGCACTGCAGCCAGCCCACGGTTGTGGTCACAAAAAAGATTGTTTCCTCCTATGCATGACAAAGCTAAGAGGTTGAACTTCACCATCTCCAATTTGTTGGCCACAGAAATGCTGCCTTTCCGCCTGGTTGATCCCTATGGTTTCCAAAAGCTGATGGCCGTCGCAGTCCCCCAGTACCAATTACCCAGTCACCATTATTTCTCAAAGAAAGCTATGCCTGTGCTACACCAGCATGTAGCAGACAACATCACCCATTCCTTGATAAAATCTCTGTCTGCCAGGGTGCATTTCACCACAGACACTTGGACGAGTAAGCATGGTCAAGGGCGTTACATCTCGCTGACTGGGCACTAGGTGACACTGGTGGCTATGGGGACAGGCGCTGCTCCACAAGTCTTGGAATCCCCAAGGCTTGCAGCCCAAACCTCTACATTGAACACTTTCTCCACTGATATTGCCTCCTCTATCTCCTCTAGGGCCTTGGTCACTGCTGTGAACAATGTTGTAAGAATATTATGCCACTTTTACAGGCGCACACTAAAACATACAAAAACTAAATCAAAATGGATTTTCCTGTAAAATAAGTTAAGGAACATCCTTTCCAGGGTAATGATTTGTATGTAAGGCAAAATAAATAACCCCAAATAAATATGTACCTCCACCACTTGGGCTATGTACACACTTAGCGTTTTTGATGCATTTTTCAATTTTAGCATTGCTTTCAACCAATACAAATGCATTCACAGGGAAATGTCATTTTAACATTTAGCAGCCTTAGCTGGCCACGTGGTGTGTGACACATCATCAGACACATCCTGTTTCATTTATGAAGGAGGGACTCTGAAAGTCACAAACCCTATTATTATAGGGGCATCAGGCGGAATTGCCTTGTTGTTCCCATTATTAAACAGTGGGTCTCCAATACTGTTATTGCAGATGCAGTGAGTGGCTGGGCTGCCACAAATTAAGACGCACCCCCATACCCTTTTGATGAGATGTACAGGAGGGCCTCATGAAAAAATGTTCCCATTTTAAAAATTAGATCTCCAATAGTGTTTGACTATTCATTGAATGCAAGGCCAGCCTTGCCATAAAGATACACGCACCCCAATAACCCTTTGAACCGACGTAGTGGATGGCCACATGAAACCAATGTTCCCATTATGCTTATTTGTTTTACTCCCACATAGCTTGCCCATGAAGTGAATGCAAGGTCTGCCCTGCCCCAACGTTACACTCACCCCAATAACCCTTTCAACCGATGTACTGGATGGCCACATGAAACCAAAGTTCCCATTTTTTTCATTTGGTACTGCCATACTGGTAGCCTATGCATTGAATGCAAGCCCTGACCTGCACCAAATTTAGATGCACCCTAATACCACTTTGAAGAGGCGTACAGAAGGGTCTCAAGAAGAAATGTTCCCATTCATAGAAAGTGTATCTCCCATAGTATTTGCCTATGCATTGAATGCAAGGCCTGCTTTGCTCCAAAGTTACATGCACCCTAATAACACTTGGAACAGGCGTACTGGATGGCCACATGAAACCAAAGTTCCCATTATTATGAAATTTGTATTCCCATACAGTTTGCCCATGAAGTGAATGCAAGGCCTGCCTTGCCACAAAGTTACACGCACCCCAATAATCCTTTGAACCGACGTCCAGGATGGCTACATTCAACCAAAGTTCCCATTATTTTTCATTTGGTACTGGCATACTGTTTGCCTATCCATTGAATGCAAGGCCTGCCCTGCCCCAACATTACACGCAGCCCAAAAACCCTTTGAACCAACGTACTGGATGGCCACATGAAAGCAAAGTTCCCATTATTCTTTTTTTGGTACTGCCATACTGTTTGCCTATGCATGGAATTCATGGCATGCCCTGCCCCAAAGTTACATGCACCCCACTAACCCTTTGAACCATCGTCCTGGATGGCTACCTGAATCCAAAGATCCCATTAGTTTTCATTTGGTATTGCCATACTGTTTGCCTATGCATCGAACACAAGGCTTTCCCTGCACCAAAGTTACATGAACCCCAATTACCCTTTGAAGTAATGTACTGGATGGCCACATGAAACCAAAGTTCCCATTATTATTTATTTGGTACTGCCACACTGTTTGCCTATGCATTGAATGCAAGGCTCACCTTGCCACAATGTTACACGCATCTCAATAACCCTTTGAACCGACGTACTGGATGGCCACATGAAAACAATGTTCCCATTATTATAAATTTGGTAGTCCCATACTGTTTGCCAATGCATGTAATGCAATGCCTGCCATGCCCTAATGTTACACGTACCCCAATAACCCTTTGAACTGAGGTAGTGGATGGACACATGAAACCAAACTTCCAATTATTAGGAAGTTGGGACTACTGTGAGGGTGATCTCTTAAATTGAGATTCCAGTGATTGCCTGTACCTGACCCAATAAATAGCCGAGTGCTAGCTTAAAAGAGACACATCGAACACAGAGTTAGATGTACTCTCCTTTCTCAGCAAAGGCTGGACACACAACACTGAAGTTATTTTTTCAGGACAAAGGACTGTATAACAGACAGGAAAAGGGCGTCACACAATCTTCTGAGCATCCAGTGTCAGTCTATGATAGGTTCATTCCAACTTCACTTCCATATATGGTGTCTTGATGTATTTCAGTGTCTTCACTCCTGCATTCCAAGGATTCCTTCCAAAGCTTTACTCAGGACACAGAGCCATCTTGATACATCATATCTGAACTGACTTGTATAAGGTTTAATAATTGATTTCATTAGCCATTCTCTCCTTTACAGTCCCCCTGTTGTGAATGTGCTAGAAATGAATTCTGAGCAGAAGCTCCCTCTGGTGGTTACAAACAGTACTGAACTATCCAATGAAGATTGTGAAGATTGGCAATCAGGTGTTACTGACTGGTCTTATATAAGGGAGGTTCCCTCCCATCAGGGTTGCCGGTGACCAATTGTTCTGGTCTCATCTTTGATTCCTGTTCACTTTGTAGCTTGCTGTTTTGTGCCTGCATCTTCTGCTAACAGATAAGACATTTTCTTCTTTTAGTTTTTTGTGTTTTTTTTTTGCATTTTGTCCTGCACTTCTGTGGGGGTCTGCCGGGTCCCCTCCGGGGGCTTGTGCTCCTCTCAGTTTAGTTCAGCCACTGTTGTTTGTTCATTTGCCTTTTCCAGTTTTTTCAGTGGCTGCTGTTTAGTTTTGTTACACCAGAGAACTAATTTAGGGGGTAGAGGTCGTGTGATCTCAAGTGTTTTTGTAATTAGTAGAGTTGGTACTTTTCAGGGTTTTTTGGGATTGCAGTAAGTGCCCTTCCTATCCTTTTCTATTTAGGAAGTTTGGGCCCCAACGTTTGCTCATACTATTTTCTGTCTGTGTCTGTATTTTCCTCTTGTCTAACCGCCATTACATGTTTGGGGGCTTTCTATGTTCCTTGGGGATCTGCTCCGGGGCAGATAGTTTTCCTCTTTCTGTCTTTAGGTGAAGTTAGCTTCTCAGGCTGTGACGAGGCGTCTAGGACCAACGTAGGTACGCTCCACGGCTGCCTTTAGTTGTGGTGGTTAGTCAGGGTACTGCAATCCCATAGATTCCAACCTCTCTGGTGTATTTCCTTTTTTGCCTGCTCTCCTCAGCTACCAAATCATAACAGTATCACCGGCCCAAAAACTGATATTTGTATGGTACTCACAGAAGGGAAAAATAGTGTTAAAGAAAGAAGATTGTCAGAGTTGTCAGAGATTTTTTATATATTTTTTTTTTCCCTCTGTTTCTCTGAATGCTGAGGAGGATTTTTTTTTCTCTCAATGGAGTTTGCACAGTTGTCTGGCCGTGTGGATCAGCTTGCCACTGAAGTTCGGAGTATTGCTACCTATCTTGCAGGGTTGCCTGTTGTGGAACCTAGGATTCCCATGCCAGATTTGTTTTTAGGGGATCAAGCTAAATTTCTGAATTTCAAGAATAACTGTAAGTTGTTTTTTGCCTTGAAATCTAAGTCCTCAGGGAACGCAGCACAGCAGGTTCAAATTGTCATCTCTCTCCTGCGCAGCGATCCTCAGGATTGGGCTTTTTCCCTGACACCTGGGGATCCTGTTTTGAGTAATGTTGATGCATTTTTTCAGGCTCTGGGGTTATTGTACGATGAGCCTAATGTCACTGATCAAGCTGAAAAAGCCTTGTTGGCATTAAATCAGGGGCTTTAGGACGCTGAGTTATACTGTCAGAGATTCCGAAGGTGGGCAGTCCTGACCAAATGGAATGACGATGCTTTGGCAGCCCTTTTTCGGAAGGGTCTGTTAGAGAATGTAAAGGATGTTATGGTGGGATTCCCTGTCCCCTCTGGTCTCAATGATTCTATGTCATTAGCTATTCAAATTGACAGACGTTTGCGTGAGCGTAGAGGTATGCGTGGAACAGTGTTGCCTTGTGAACCAGCTTCTGAACCCATGCAGTGTGATAGAGTGGCTTCTGGGGCACAGCGTCATGAGTTACGTAAACGCAATGGGTTATGTTTCTACTGTGGTGATGCCTCTCATGCTATTTCAGTCTGGCCTAAGCGGGGAAGACGTTTTGCACGTTCAGTTGTCTTGGGTAGTGTTCAGACTAAATTTTTGTTGACTGTTACCCTGATTTGCTCCCTGTCCACATTTTCTGCTCAGGCTTTTGTTGATTCGGGAGCAGCTATTAACCTGATGGATTTTGATTTTGCTAAACGTTGTGGGTTTCCCTTGATACCCCTACGGAAGTCTATTCCCCTACTGGGGATCGATTCTACCCCTTTGGCTGAGAATAAACTTCAGTTCTCTACTCAGGTGATAATGAGGGTTGAACCTGATCATCAGGAGAGTTGCAAATTTTTGGTGCTGTATAATCTGCATGACATTATCGTACTGGGTTACAGTCTCATAATCCTGTTTTGGATTGGAAATCTGTGTCTGTAACCAGTTGGGGCTGCCAATGTGTTAATACCAACACTCCTGTTTTTTCTGCCTCCCCCCAGGCTCAGGATGTTCCTGACTTTTTGACTGATTTTTCTGATGTGTTTAGCGAAAGTAAATCTGCACCCTTGCCCCCCCCATAGGAGCTATGACTGCGCTATTGAATTAGTGCCTGGTAGTAAATTCCCTAAAGGTCGCCTTTTTAACTTGTCTGTACCTGAACATGACGCTATGCGGTCGTATATCAAGGAGTCATTGGAGAAGGGTCATATCAGACCATCCTCTTCACCCTTGGGTGCCGGTTTTTTCTTTGTGGCCAAAAAGGATGGTTCATTATTGATTATCGTCTCTTGAACAATATCACTGTGAAATATCAATATCCGTTACCCTTGATTTCTGACCTGTTTTCCAGGGTGAAAAGTGCTACTTGGTTTACCAAGCTTGACCTCAGGGGGGCATATAACCTTATTCGCATTAAGCACGGGGATGAATGGAAGACGGCATTTAATGCCCCAGAGGGGCATTTTGAGTACCTAGTGATGCCCTTTGGGCTCACTAATGCTCCTTCTGTCTTCCAGTCCTTCATGAATGACATTTTCAGGGATTTTGTGGATAAATTTCTGATTGTTTATTTGGATGATATCTTGATTTTTTCCAATGACTGGGACTCTTGTGTGAAACATGTTCGGACTGTGTTCCAGATTTTGAGAGAGAATGCTCTGTATGTGAAGGGATCAAAGTGTCTTTTTGGCGTACAGAGGATCTCATTTCTGGGATTCATTTTGTCCCCATCTGTTATTGAAATGGCCCCGGTCAAGGTTCAAGCCATCTGTGATAGGGTCCAACCTACTTCATTAAAGGCTCTTCAAAGATTCTTGGGTTTTGCCAATTTTTATCGTAAATTTATTGGTAATTTCTCTGTTATTGTTAAACCATTGACTGATTTGACCAAAAAGGGTTCTGATGTGGTGAATTGGCCTCCTGAGGCAGTCTCTGCGTTTCAGGAACTTAAGCAGAGATTCACTTCTGCTCCTGTTCTACGGCAGCCTGATGTTTCGCTGACATTTCAGGTGGAGGTTGATGCCTCTTAAATTGGGGCAGGTGCTGTTTTGTCCCAAAGAGATCCAGAGACCTCTAAAAGTAACCCTTGTGCCTTTTTCTCTCGAAAATTTTCTCCAACTGAACGTAATTATGACGTGGGTAATCGGGAGCTATTGGCCATGAAGTGGGCTTTTGAAGAGTGGAGACATTGGCTGGAGGGAGCCAAACATCAGGTGGTGGTCCTCACGGACCATAAGAATCTGGTTTATCTGGAATCAGCCAAGCGACTTAATCCTAGATAGGCCAGGTGGGCCTTGTTTTTCACACGTTTTAATTTTGTGGTTTCCTTTCTTCCTGGCACTAAAAATGTTAAGGCGGATGCCCTCTCGAGGAGTTTCCTTGCGGACTCTCCTGAGTTAACTGATCCTGCTGTTATTTTGAAAGAGGGTGTAGTTCTTTCCGCCATCTCGCCCAATTTGAGACTGGCTCTGGAAAGGTGTCAGGAGGATAAACCCGAGCGCTGCCCTATTGGGAAATTGTTTGTCCCAGACTGGTGGAAAAAGAGTGTGATGTCTGAGATTCATTGTTCCGCGTTGGCCGGTCATCCCGGAATTTTTGCTACCAGAGACTTGGTTAGTCGGTCCTTTTCGTGGCCTACTTTGTCTCGTGACGTCAGGGAATTTGTGCAGTCCTGCGGGACTTGCTCTCGCTCCAAGCCTTGCTCTAGCTCTAGTGGTTTGTTGATGCCATTGCCTGTGCCCAAGAGACCATGGACCCATATCTCTATGGATTTCATTTCCGACCTCCCTGTTTCTCAGAGAATGACCGTTATCTGGGTGATTTGTGATAGGTTTTCCAAAATGATACATCTTGTGCCATTACCTAAGTTGCCTTCCTCCTCTGAATTGGTGACTTTGTTCCTTCAGCACGTGGTTCGGTTACACGGCATCCCTGAGAACATTGTGTCTGACAGAGGAGTCCAGTTTGTTTCCAGATTTTGGAGGACTTTTGGTTCTAAACTTGGTGTTCAATTGTCTTTCTCCTCGGCTTTTCATCCTCAGACCAATGGACAAACTGAGAGAACAAACCAGACATTGGAGACTTATCTGAGATGCTTTGTGTCTGCTTATCAGGATGACTGGGTCTCTTTTTTCCTTTGGCTGAGTTTGCTCTTAATAATAGGGCTAGCTCTGCCACTTTGATGTCTCCATTTTTCTGCAATTTTGGGTTTCACCCTCGATTTTCTTCAGGACAGACGGAGGCTTCTGTCTGTCCAGGTGTTGACTCTGTTGTGGAGCGTATGCAGCAGATTTGGGACCAGGTAGTGGAGAGGTTGTCCCTCTCTCAGGAGAGGGCCCAGCGGTTTGCCAACCGGCATAGGACTGATGGTCCTCGGTTTGAAGTGGGGGACTTGGTCTGGTTGTCCTCAAGAAATATCCCTATGAGAGTTGCATCTCCTAAGTTTAAGCCTAGGTTCATTGGACCTTATAAGATCATGGAGATTCTTAATCCTGTTTTCTTTCGTTTACTTCTTCCAGGGACATTTAAGATCCATAACGTGTTCCACAAGTCCTTATTGAAGAGGTTTGTCGAGCCAGTGGTTCCTATAGCTGTGCCTCCTAACCCTGTTTTGGTTGAGGGCAATCTGGAGTATGTGGTTGAGAAAATATTGAATTCTCGTTTTTCTAGACGGAAACTCCAGTATTTGGTTAAGTGGAGAGGTTATGGTCAGGAGGACAATTCTTGGGTGTTTGCTTCGGACATCCATGCTAGGAGACTCATCCGTGCGTATCACAGAGCTCATCCTGACCGACCTGGTTGCTCAAATGAGGGTTTGGTGACCCCTCCTCAAGGGGGGGGTACTGTTGTGAATGTGCTAGAAATGAATTCTGAGCAGAAGCTCCCTCTGGTGGTTACAAACAGTACTGAACTATCCAATGAAGATTGTGAAGATTGGCAATCAGGTGTTACTGACTGGTCTTATATAAGGGAGGTTCCCTCCCATCAGGGTTGTCGGTGACCAATTGTTCTGGTCTCATCTTTGATTCCTGTTCACTTTGTAGCTTGCTGTTTTGTGCCTGCATCTTCTGCTAACAGATAAGACATTTTCTTCTTTTAGTTTTTTGTGCTTTTTTTTTGCATTTTGTCCTGCACTTCTGTGGGGGTCTGCCGGGTCCCCTCCGGGGGCTTGTGCTCCTCTCAGTTTAGTTCAGCCACTGTTGTTTGTTCATTTGCCTTTTCCAGTTTTTTCAGTGGCTGCTGTTTAGTTTTGTTACACCAGAGAACTAGTTTAGGTGGTAGAGGTCGTGTGATCTCAGGTGTTTTTGTAATTAGTAGAGTTGGTACTTTTCAGGGTTTTTTGGGATTGCAGTAAGTGTCCTTCCTATCCTTTTCTATTTAGGAAGTTTGGGCCCCAACGTTTGCTCATACTATTTTCTGTCTGTGTCTGTATTTTCCTCTTGTCTAACCGCCATTACATGTTTGGGGGCTTTCTATGTTCTTTGGGGATCTGCTCCGGGCAGATAGTTTTCCTCTTTCTGTCTTTAGGTGTAGTTAGCTTCTCAGGCTGTGACGAGGCGTCTAGGACCAACGTAGGTACGCTCCACGGCTGCCTTTAGTTGTGGTGGTTAGTCAGGGTACTGCAATCCCATAGATTCCAACCTCTCTGGTGTATTTCCTTTTTTGCCTGCTCTCCTCATCTACCAAATCATTACATCCCCCTAATTCAATTTTTAACTTGATGTCAAAATGTGATATGACCCAACAGGTGGTGGGTCAACGAATGACGCCACACCCACAACGGGATGGGAAAACGGGGAAAGGATTGCCCTACTGATAGGGAAATGGGGGACGGTCATCACCTGAACTTAACCTGGGCCTGTCCCTGCACTCCTCTAATGCCCTAAGTGGGTCCTTTCACCCACCGCCGTCAGGATCCTCGTCCCTCGCTGTCACCTTGCACTGCCCTTACTAGTGTACTGGCCGGCAAGGGCGCTAGCCTCACCATTTCTGATTTTACCACACAAGGGACAGTGACAAACACAAAAAGGAACAAGGACAAAACACAGTACATGGATCGTAACATCTGAGCTGTCTGTTAGGCGGGCAATATTAAGCCTTTACCCCCTTGATGCAGTCTGTATACATATGGAAATAAGATATATATATATCCTCTGTCTAATAAATCAAATTGGTCTTTAGTGGTTTTATAGGAAAGATATGTATTACTCGGGTGGTTGGTCCACTTTTTTGCAATGTGAGATGTGGATCCATGTTGGTCTCCCGTTGAATTTCACTAAGGTAGGTGATGTCAGGAGTACTTTGTATGGCCCCTCAAACTGTGGATCTAGGCTCCTTCTAACGTGTCTACGTATGACCAACAATCACCTGGATTCAGCTGATGCACGTCTGCACTGGCATTAGGATCTGGAATGGATTAGAACACATGTTTATGCACCACATAAAGTCTTTTCTGCAAGGCCTGGACATAGGCTGTCATAGAACCGCGCTACACCTGCAGTACCTTTGAGGTACAGACCCATCTTTGGGGCAATACAAATGGGACTTCAGTAGGAGACAAGCCTGTCTTTCTATTTGGAGTGTGTCTGACAGAAGAGAGTGCAAGAGACAAGCACTCTACCCAATTCTTTCCTGTCTTTTTATTGCCTTTTGAATTTTTAAGTTTAAGTGTCATTTTAGCATTAGCACATTTTACCGGATAGGCTTCCGGCCAACCAGAGAACACACTGAAATGAGTAGAGAGGCCTGGGTGTCGCTTTCTTAAGGACTTTTACTGTTTTACCTGAGTTGTGCTGTGCACTGACAAGGCAGGACTGCACAAGTTTTGCTGCTGCATAACTGAAACCAGGAGCTATCCAGAAGGCATTTACCATGGTACACATGTGACTTTTTGAGGCGTGAGTTGGGCCCTGTGCTGCTTGCGCCGTGACTGGGAACAGCGACCTCGGTAAACACAATTTATCCTTATTCTCCCATACTACATTTGAGTTCAGATCAGCCCCAATTTTCCCCAGTGTTACTTCTCTGAGGGGGAAGCCTGTTGCTGGAGGGATTTCAGGACATCTAGGCTCAATGTGGCTGGAATATGCTGACTCTCCGCCACTGTTCTCTGCTCCATAGACCACCTTGCTGCTGCTTTTGGCAGACTTGTCTGCTCTTCTGTTGCCGTCTATCTTCATGGTGCCACCTTTTGTGTGTGCTTTCACCTTGATTATGCCAACCTGGACTGGTGACATCAATGCCTTCATTAATTGTTTCACCAGTTCTGCATTGTTAATGGGCTTACCAGCTGATGTAAGAAATGTTCTGCTTCTCCAGATAGGACCATAATCATGGGATATTCCCCCTGTGTAGTTTGAAACCGGTGTAAATATTAGCGACTTTACCTGCAGCGGCTATACACGCCTCAGTGAGTGCCTTCAACTCTGCCTCCTGCACTGACATGTGAGGAGGGAGTGTTTCAGCTCAGATTACCTCATGTAAGGATACTACTGCATATCCAGTGTAGAATCGCTCATCCTGGTTTTATCTGGATTTATTTATGACGCAGTTGCGATCTCGTTAGCGACTTAGCTGTGTGTGACATGTAGCAGCGATGTGGCCCCTGCTGATATGTCGCTGATCGCTTATGAATGTTCTGAGCCGTTTTTTGGTCGTTGGTGTCCCGCTGGTGAGCCTGAATCGCTGAGTGTGACACCCTTTATGAACGACTTCACCAGAGTCGCAGGTGGGACTAGGTTTTCCCAACGACCGCAGAGGTCGTTATACAGATCGCTGATGAGTTGTGTTTGGAATCACAGATCGCTGATGAGTTGTGTTTGGAATCTAACAGCTAAGTCGCTAACGAGATCGCTACTGCATCATAAATGGTGATGCAGTAGCGATCTCGTTAGCGATCTCGCTTAGTGTGGCATACCCTTTAGCCTCTAGTTGGTCTGTGGACAAGAGGAGAAGTCCTTTTTCCAATGTCCAGTATCTCCGCAGTAAAAACTCAATTTTCCTTCACGATGACGTCTCCTCTCCTTCTCCTTGAGGTTGGCGGTCCCCACCTCCATAGGTTCAGATGGCAGCAAAACAACAGGATCAGCAGAGAGCAACGGAAACTTTCACCTCTCTCCCGCAGCCTCCGATCCATATGGATAGCCTGAGTCATAGCGTTCTCCAATGAGCTGGGAGGTGGATGAAGAGCCAGAGTGTCCTTCAGGTAATCCGCCAGTCCACACCTGAACAGACATCTAAGCGCAGAGTCATACAAGGACACTTCAGTGGACCATCGACAGAACTCGGAGCTGTACCACTTGGCTCATCGCTTTCCCTAAACCAGACCCATAATAGTGTCCTCTGCCACCCTGACATGGTCCTGTTCATCATAGAAAAGTCCTAGGGCCTCAAAGAACCTATGTACCGCTGAGTCTCATCCCCAAACGATCGAGGCCTCAGAGAAAACAATAATTTACAACTCTACCTGAATGTACAAAAAAAAATTTTTTGCCAGAAATGGTGTCAGGAAGCTTAACCGAGGGTTTGGGAGAGTGCACAACAACATCAACTGAATCACCAGGTCGACTAACAGCAAGATGGGTGGTTTCCTGCACAGTCTTAGGCCTATTTCACACATCCGGTGTGTGCCTGACGGCGCCCCCGGCATTTAGCCGCAGCGCCGCATCAGAAAACCTGATGCGCCGCTTGCGTTTTTTTTTTGCATTGACTTGCATTAGCGCCGGATGGCGCCGCATGTCGTATGCGATTTTGTCCGGATGCGGCGGAAATGTACATTCCGGTGGCCGGACAAAACGCAGCATGTAACGTTTTTTTTTTTTGCCGGATTCCCCTGATGTCTCCGGGCATCAGAAACCATCCGGCAAAAAAAACGCATGCGGCGCAAGCGGCGCATCAGATTTTCTGATGCGGCTCTGCGGCCAAATGCCGGGGCGCCGTCAGGCGCACACCGGATGTGTGAAATAGGCCTTAACAGTCTCCGTCAGTTTTTTCTGTAAGAGAGTATGAGACGTGGCAAGGGCCCAATGTTCCACCGAAAAAAAAACACATCTTCTTGTGTCAGCCTGTACACTTGATCCGCCAAGTTACGAGGCGGATCCATGAGCAGAGAAAAAAATAGAAAATACCCTTTAAATGTGTGGGTCAGCTATAATATAATGTTTTGCTGCAGTGCAGTATAGTGCCACCTCCACCAGGGGGTGCTGGTGAGAGAAGAGGGGTTGCACACACACAGTGTAGCAACACAGAGCAGCAGCACAAGGGTCACAGGTAACGAAAGAGTGGTCAGACAAGCCAAAGTCAGAAACTGTCAGGAGCAGTAGTACCACAGGTCACAGCAATGCACATAGTCAGAGACAAGCCAGAAGTCAGAACCTACCAGGAACGTAGTATCCAAAATATGAGATATAAGACATAGTCAGGGTACAAGCCAGTGAGCCAGAGCCAGTCAGGGAGAGTGGTATCAGAGATGGAAAACAAATGGTGGAGTCCAGAGATCAGGCCGTGTCATACACAAGTATGGGAAGTCAGAGGCAGAAAGATCACTAGGGTATGCGGGTCAGCGGCTCTAGCAAGGAAGCATGACCTATAGCTGACACTGACCGCAGGCTGAAGAGGACTGAAATAGCCCAGCCAGCTCCAAAATGAGGCAGAGGGGATTAACCCCCGCATGACCAGTCCAGAGAGAAAACAGCAGAAAACAAACTCTAGGCTGGATCATGACAGTGGGCAGTGCAGGTCCTGAGGGGGCATTGGTGCAATCTAGTGCAGGCATAATGTTCATTGGGGGCATGGCCAAGACTTATGGGGGTGTAGCATTTGGGACACTGGCCAGAGGGCCACGCTATGCACATGGATTGTGGGGGCATAACAAAGGATACAATCCTATCTTAGGAGTAAAAGGTTTACAGGGAATCTGTCACCCTAAATTGGCGGGATATTTAAATGATGGCCGTCAGGTCAGATGGGCGGTGTTTTGGGTACTTTCCTTAACATGTTGTTCGCCGTCTCCATTATTTCTGGGAATTGTAGTCGTTGCCCTCCATATAACGCGCCTGCGCATTGCAATCTGCGGGCAAAGCATACTGCGCATGCGCAATTCAAGATTGCAATGCGCAGGTGCGTTATATGGAGGGCAACGACTACAATTCCCAGAAATAATGGAGACAGCGGCGAAAAACATGTTAAGGCAAGTACCCAAAACACCTCCCATCTGACCTGACTGCCATCATTTAAATATCCCGCCAATTTAGGGTGACAGATTCCCTTTAATAGTTCCTATGTGCCAACAGGGGGCACCACATACAAGACAGGTCTCCACCCAAACTAAATTTTAGTTCCTACACACACATGTCCATCGTCTACGGACAATGTAAGAGGGTTGAGAAAACTGGGAGCAGCAGGGCGATCAGTGCCATCTTTGTTTCATACTTTCACATACTTAACTTATTTCCATGTTTTTTTTTTTCTGCAGATCACCTCTAATTACACAGGTTTTTCCATCATATCTCAGCATGATCTAACAAGCCAGCATCATTTAAACATCCTCTTTTTTCCTTCAGTACACTTCCAGAAACCCTCATTAAGTCTGCCACTCAACTTTCCTTTCATAACTCCCCGCCATTCTAACGGCTGTAGTCTGAATTTCTCGGTGATGCCACATACTCCCATCAATCATCTCATGTTCTATACATACTTTTTCCCTCTCTGGTAGACACCATCATACTGAAGTCTATCCTGCCATTGTTGCATTTCCCCCCTCCCCTATAGAACTGCAAAAACTTTTCCATTATCTGCTGCTTTTGGACAAAAAAAGAGACTGAGTGTTCTCTAGTCTCCAGAAATTCCAACCCAAATCTGTGCACAGCGCAGAGAATAAGATGTGTCTGCCTGTCTTCTTGCATGGTCCAACCACCTATGTGTCTCCCCTCCTAGAACCACTTTGAGAATATAGGAGCACACAGAGTCTGCGCTCACCAGGTCACACACTAATCTCCCCTTTCCTCGTTTACTGTCATAAATGGGAGGCTAATTCCAGAAGAGAGACAACACTATCAGACACACATAATCAGATGGACGGACATACACAAAAACTGACCGTCCTCTTTACCTGGGATTTCTGTCTCAGACCTTGTGCGCAGTTCTAGGGTTTGAAGAGGTGTCTGCCCATTTCTTGAGCTCCGTGGTTCAACCACCCGTAGTTCAACCACACTATGCCCCGCACTCGAGACTCTAGGAGCACACAAAACCTTTGCACTCAGCATACCACAGATCACCTGCCCTCCCCCCTGCTTGCTACACATAGGCAGAGAACTCAGATAGCCCAGAACAGTGCAGATACACTCAAGACATGAGACACATCCACAGGTTATAGGCAATCAACCACAGTTTGCATTCCTCATAGCCAGTAGCCGTGGGTTCTTTTAGGACCACCAGGTGTATGTATCACACCCCCCATGTCAGGGAGTCACAGAAACTCAGCAAACATGAGTTCAGATCTACACAGAATGGCTTGAGTAAAACAGGCAAGTGCTACATATTGATAAGGAAATCAGCAGACTTACCGTGTTTTTATGGAGGTAATCAGTCTCCCTCTCGAACCACCCTGGATGTTCCACCTCAATCTATTCCGGGTGTCGATGTCTGGTGAGCGTACAACTTCAGTGCCCCCCGTTGGTGCACCAAGAATGTGAGGTTGATCTATTAAATTGAGATCCCAGTGATTACCTGTACCTGACCCAATAAATAGCCAAGTGCTATCTTAAAAGAGATATATCAAACACAGAATTAGATGTACACTCCTTTATCATCAAAGGCTGATCACACAACAGTAAACCTTATTTTTCAGGACAAAGGACTGTATAACAGACAGAAAAGGGCATCACACAATCTTCTGAGCTGCCATTGTCAGACTATGACAGGTCCATTCCAACTTCACTCCATATATGGTGTCTTGGTGTATTTCAGTTTCTTCACTCCTGCATTCCCAGGATTCCTTCCAGGGTTTTACTCAGGACACAGAGCCAGCTTGCTACACCATATCTGAACTGAATTATATAAGGTTTAATAACTGATTCCATTAGCCATTCTCTCCTTCACACTACCATACTGTTTGACTGTGCAGTGAATTGCAGTGTTAAGCCATAAGAACCTGCATCAGAGAATTGTAGTGTTTTTGGATAAAGAAAGTGCAATGCAGAATTGCAGTGTTAAGGATGAAGAACCTGCAGTGGAGAATTTCAATGTTGATGCTGAAGAACCTGCAGTGCAGAATCTCAGTGTTGAGGATGAAGGCCTAAAAGATGAGAATTGCATTGTTGAAACAGCTGAACAACCCCTACAGTTCCCGTTATTATGAACTGGGTCTCCCATACTGTTTGGCTATGCAGTGAAAGCAAAGCTTACCTCAAATATGCATGCACCCCAATCCTCCTTGGAAGAAACTTGGAGGAGGGACTCATAATTTTTTTTCACCATTACAAAGGGCGGGTCTCCTATACTAGTAATCCCCATACACTTGGTGTATGGTCTGACAAACATTTCCCCCTGTGGGGGTGTTCTGCCCATCTGAGTACTGGGCAGTATGTTTCTTATTGTGTGCTGGTTTTGTTTGTTATAGCATCATCTAGTGGTGGCTGAATTTATAGCCTGTGCCTTTAACAAGCAGATAGAGTATTGCATTGTGGGATTGAAGCAAGGTATTCTGGGAAGACGAATCTCCATTTTCTTCTGTGTACTTCAGGGAATATATGTGTTTCATGTGCTCTCCTGTAACCTCTCAACTTGAGTTTGCTATCCTGGTAAAGCATATCTGGTAAGATCCATATCTTCTCTAGCAATGCAGTGTTTAGGTGATTATTAACTGTATAGCAGCCAGTGCATAGGAGATGTTACTAGAATCCTGTGTAAAGTTTGCATCATACTGTATACTTTCCTGTTAATTATAAAGTGTCAGCTGTGTGCCCAACACTTATCCATGTCATTTGTATTTTTATAGTTTTACCACGCATGTTCTATACTGTTCTCAAATAAACAAATTAGACTACAGAGGACAGTCTGCTTATTTGGAAGATAGAATCGTGGTTTAGGCTGTATGCTAGATTGCACACCGTGTCAACGTGTATGAAGGCAAAACAGTAAAACAGATGCTAGACGCCTGCGATAGTGAATACGACTTAAGGAGCTGCTTGTACCCACACCGCATTGCCTGCGGATACTGCAGTCACAGGTACCGAGAGTGCAGCCCGCAATCAAGCGCTTCATCATTCACGCCAAGTAGAAGCCGCCGCGCATAAACTGTTTCCCGCTAATATGCTCAGCAGTACGCAGTTAAGCGCACAATGTCTCAAAACAGCACATCCACACTCAAGACAAGGTCACGAGCAAGCTCCATTAGCAGAGCTCGCCGCCGTCGCCTGTGCCGAAGGCGAGGCAGCCAAAGCAAGATCCTCCTTCGTCGAAAGAGAAATGAACCTAAAGCTGAGACAGGCGGAGCAAGATGCAGAAGCTGCACGTTTGCAGGCAGAGATAGAAGAGGAAACTACACGTTTGCAGCAGAGAGAGAAGCGGAAACTGCACGTTTGCAGGCAGAGAGAGAAGGGGAAACTGCACGTTTGCAGGCAGAGAGAAAAGCGGAAACTGCATGTTTGCGAACAGAGCTAGAAAAACTTGCGGCAGACAAAGAGACAGCAGCTGCAATTGCTAAAGCAGAGTATTTGGAAGTCATGAAGGATTCTGATTGTGAGAGACCCAGCAACTTTCCCGGACCAGATCTAGAATAGAAAGATCCAGAACAGCGCGACTCAGTGTACGTCCGTCAACATTCCGGCATGGATGACAGCCCTGATGCACCACATCGACCAGCCTACACCGGCTACCAGCGATCAAACCCCGAAATTCGTTACCACAAACGAGATGTCGACCACAGTGGCTGTTCCACTGAGCGGAAGGTAAGCTCGTATCCCGCCTTTTAAGAGACCCCTTCTGCACGAGAAGGTACTGCACAGACTATACGAAGTCAGAAGCGTCTCACAGGTATGATGATACCACCAACTAAACATGACTATAACACACCAGCTCGTGCCAGCACTGACCAAGCCCCATAGACTTTGCAAAGTTCCTTGCCCGCCAAGAAGTGGTTACAAAAGGACTTGTAAAGTTCACCAATAAACCCGAGAACTATAGGTCATAGCGAGCCTCGTCTGGAACGCCATTCTTGGTCTGGACCTTTCTAGTAGTGAGGAGTTAGATCTCCTAGTAAAGTGGTCGGAAGTGAGTCGGTCGAGCATGCCAAAAGACTAGAGACATCAAAATAAGCATCCACACATAGGTCTACCAAAGTGTGGGAAAGACTTGTGAATGCTATAGGACAGTAGAAGTCATAGAGAATGCTTTATACAAAAGAATTGAAAATTTTCCCTTTAAGATAGGACCTAAAGGTTATCAAAGCTAGAGAATTGAGTGATTTATTGATAGAGTTACAGGTTGCCCAGGAGGAAGGAGACTTGCCCGGATTGGCATTCTTAGACACCGCTATGGGTGTCAATCCGATAATATAAAAGCTTCCTTACAATCTTCAAGAAAAAGTGGGTTACATATGGTTCCGGTATAATCAAAATCATAATGTACCATTCCCTCCTTTCACTGTATTCGTAGGATTTGTCACCAACAAGCAAAAGATCAGAAATTACCCTAGTTTTGACTTGACTCTGTCATGTTCCATACCCCCGGTGTCAAACCCAGTAGGACCCCGTGACAGTCCAAAAATAACATTGTTTCCACAGGCCCTCCTCAAATGCGAGTAAACCCCCTCCAGATGACAACAAACCTCAGGATGTCAGTAAACATTGTCCTCTACACAAGAAACCACATCCTCTGCTAAAATGCAGAGCCTTCAGGGAGAAGTCTTTGAAGGATCGCAAGGGTTTCCTCAAAGAGAAAACATCTGCTTCAAATGTTGTTGCACATCTTCTCACCTCGCCAGGAACTGTGAAGCTAGCGTGAAATGTACAGAATGACGCAGCACGGATCACAATACAGCCTTGAACCCTGGACCTCTTCCACAAATGTTGTCACAAGCAGAGGAGCACGATGGGAAGGAGAAAAACACTGATGAAGTACCCTGTGGTCAGCGCTCATTGTACGGAGATCTGTAAAGGACTCACAGGAGCAAGGTCTTGTTCAAAAATCTGCCTTGTCCAAGTCTACCCTGCATGTGCAAGGACAAAGCCCTCAGATAATGTAATCCTGGGTGACCGAAGAAACTGGTCTTTAGCCAGGTCCATTCTTTGACAACTTCAGCATTGTAGGCCTGGTTCTCCCTACTCCCTGAGGACGTATTCAGGTACCGTTGAGACGGGGGAGAAAAGCGGCCGGATACAAGGTGAAGTCCATAGATGGTCAAAACTGCCAATCGCTACCAACCCTCCTGGGATGCAGCCAGATTCCCGAAACAGGTCAGAGATACCATCACCGGAGGTGGCGACAATCACCCCCATCTGAAGCGTATAGCCACCTGATACCCGAGATGGATCCAGAAGCCCCCAAACCCTACTCCTGGGAAAAGATGTACTACGAGTCCACAAGACTAGAGATCTATAAAGGCTCCAAAAATGCTCCATAAGCTCAGAGGCTCGACTTGGATGGGTCATCATAGGAGACGTCTGTCTTGGAGGATCACACAAGCCGGCCTCAGTCAACGTATGCTCACCAGCACACTAGAAAATGGACGTCCCTCTCTCTTCCGGCCATGTCACAACAGTCTGCTGGTAAAGGAATTGCCAATAGCGCTCCCCTACCTTGCCCTTTCTCAGTACCTACCAACGAAGACCATGCCTGTGAAGGTGAAAACAAGACCACATGGGATGTACAGTCTTCACAGGACAAAGGAACACGACAAGGTAGCGATGTCCATAGAAGATAGGATGTTGCTGGACATCATGGATAGACAAATAGTCAAAGACAAATTGAAAGTTGGGTCGCACCTTACCATTTCGCCTAGAGAGGTGCCTACCCAACAACAGTGAACTGGTCTACAGCCGATTCATCTCTCAGACACAAGCTCAAGAAGTTACCTGAGACGAAGGAACACTTCTTCACCTTCATGGGGAAAGGGTATTCCAGAAACAACCACACAGAGGTTGCACCTGCATTCGGCCCTCAGAGGAGTGTTGGTACCTGCCATCTTCGGAGTATACCATCCAAGAAGCCAGGTCAAATAAGAGTGGTATTTGACTCAAGTGCCCAAAAGTGAAGACATCTCATTAAATGATACAAGAAAAAAAAGGTAGCACATGTAGCGCTATAGCTTGCAAACACGAAATATGACAAATATGAAAATTAATTGCATCATTACCTTAGAAATATGAAAAATTGAGAAGTTTAGCGCATAAGATGGCCAAATTATGTGAGCCTGATAGCCACGTCAAGGGTCTTCTCGTATATCAGGTCCTAACTAATGCCTATCCTCGCTTAGAAAAGTCTGTCTGCATGGGAACGTATGAATCCTCTCTTCAGACTAAAATTACATCTCTGTGGAGGGGTGATGAACTGTTGTAATTAAAAAGCCTGTGACCACCAGGTGAAGTGCTCAGGTAGAAGGTAAAGTGAATAATATCAAAAAACTGACCGGCACATCCATACATAGATTCAGTGTGAACAGGTGCTAAACCTAGAGTCACCAATCATATACATACAAGAAAAAAAGGTAGCAACTGTAGCGTATAGCTTGCAAACACGAAATTTGAAAAATATGAAAATGAATTGCATCATTACCTTAGAAATATGAAAAATTGAGAAGTCTTAGCGCATAAGTTGGCCAAATTATGTTTAGCCTGATAGCCACGTCAAGGCTCTTCTCGTATATCAGGTCCTAACTAATGCCTATCCTCGCTTAGAAAAGTCTGTCTGCATGGGAACGTATGATCCTCTCTTCAGACTAAAATCTACATCTCTGTGGAGGGGTGATGAACCTGTTGTAATTAAAAAGCCTGTGACCACCAGGTGGAGTGCTCAGGTAGAAGGTAAATGAATAATATCAAAAAACTGCCGGCACATCCAAACATAGATTCAGTGTGAACAGGTGCTAAACCTAGAGTCACCCAAATCATATACATACAAGAAAAAAAGGTAGCACACTGTAGCGCTATAGCTTGCAAACACAAATATGAAAATTATGAAAAATTTAATTGCATCATTACCTTAGAAAATATGAAAAATGAGAAGTCTTAGCGCATAAATGGCCAAATTATGTGAGCCTGATAGCCCCGTCAGGCTATTCTCGTATATCAGGTCCTAACTAATGATTTTCTCGCTTAGAAAAGTCTGTCTGCATGGGAACGTATGAATCCTCTCTTCAGACTAAAATCTACATCTCTGTGGAGGGGTGATGAACTGTTGTAATTAAAAAGCCTGTGACCACCAGGTGGAGTCTCAGGTAGAAGGTAAATGAATACATATCAAAAAACTGACCGGCACATCCAAACATGATTCTGTGTGAACAGGTGCTAAAACCTAGAGTCACCAACTCATATACATACAAGAAAAAAGGTAGCACACTGTAGCGCTATAGCTTGCAAACACGAATATGAAAAATATGAAAAATGATTGCATCATTACCTTAGAAAATGAAAAATTGTAGAAGTTTAGCGCATTAAGTGGCCAAATTATGTGGTCTGATTAGCCACGTCAAGGCTCTTCTGTATATCAGGTCCTAACTAATGCCTATCCTCGCTTAGAAAAGTCTGTTGCATGGGAACTATGAATCCCTTTTCAGATAAAATCTACACTCTCTGTAGGGGTGATGAACCTGTTGTAGTTAAAAAGCCTGTGACCCAGGTGGAGTGCTCAGGTAGAAGGTAAATGAATACATATCAAAAATGACCGGCCATCCAAACATTAGATTCAGTGTGAACAGGTGCTAAACTAGAGTCACCAACTCATATACATACAAGAAAAAAAGGTAGCACACTGTAGCGCTATAGCTTGCAAACACGAAATATGAAAATATGAAAAAATGAATTACATCTTACCTTAGAAATATGAAAAATTGAGAAGTCTTAGCGCATAAGATGGCCCAAATTATGTGAGCCTGATAGCCACGTCAAGGCACTTCTCGTATATCAGGTCCTAACTAATGGCTATCCTCGCTTAGAAAAGTCTGTCTGCATGGGAACGTATGATCCTCTCTTCAGATAAAATCTACATCTTGTGGAGGGGTGATGAACCTGTTGTAATTAAAAGCTGTGACCACCAGGTGGAGTGCTCAGGTAGAAGGTAAATGAATACTTTATCAAAAAATGACCGGCACATCCAAACATAGATTCAGTGTGGAAACAGGTGCTAAACTAGAGTCACCACTCAATCAACAAGAAAAAAAGGTTAGCACACTGTAGCGCTATAGCTGCAAACACGAAATATGAAAAATATGAAAAATGAATTGCATCATTACCTTAGAAATATGAAAAAAATTGAGAAGTCTTAGCGCATAAGATGGCCAAATTATGTGAGCTGATAGCCACGTCAAGGCTCTTCTCGTATATCAGGTCCTAACTAATGCCTATCCTCGCTTAGAAAAGTCTGTTGCATGGGAAGGTATGAAATCCTCTCTCAGACTAAAATCTACATCTCTGTGGAGGGGTGATGAACCGTTGTAGTTAAAAGATTGTGACCACCAGGGGAGTGCTCAGGTAGAAGGTAAATGAATACATAATCAAAAAATGACCGGCAAATCCAAACATAGATTCAGTGTGAACAGGTGCTAAACCTAGAGTCCCCAATCATTAATACAAGAAAAAAAGGTAGCACACTGTAGCGCTATAGCTTGCAAAACACAAAATATGAAAAATATGAAAATGATTGCATCATTACCTTAGAAATATGAAAAATTGAGAAGTCTTAGCGCATAAGATGGCCAAATTATGTGAGCTGATAGCCAATCAAGGCTCTTCTCGTATATCAGGTCCTAACTAATGCCTATCCTCGCTTAGAAAGTCTGTCTGCATGGGAACGTATGAATCCTCTCTTCAGACTAAAATCTAATCTCTGTGGAGGGGTGTGAACCTGTTGTAGTTAAAAAGCCTGTGACCACAGGTGGGTGCTCGGTAAAAGGGGTAAATGAATACATATCAAAAAAACTGACCGGCACATCCAAACATAGATTCAGTGTGAACAGGTGCTAAACCTAGAGTCACCAATCATATACATACAAGAAAAAAGGTAGCACACTGTAGCGCTATAGCTTGCAAACACGAAATATGAAAAATATGAAAAATGAATTGCATCATTACCTTAGAAATATGAAAAATTGAGAAAGTCTTAGCGATAAGATGGCCAAATTATGTGAGCTGATAGCCACGTCAAGGCTCTTCTCGTATATCAGGTCCTAGCTAATGCCTATCCTCGCTTAGAAAAGTCTGTCTGCATGGGAAGTATGAATCCTCTCTTCAGACTAAATCTACATCTCTGTGGAGGGGTGATGAACCTGTTGTAATTAAAAAGCCTGTGACCACCAGGTGGAGTGCTCAGGTAGAAGGTAAATGAAAAAACTGACGGCACATCCAAAATAGATTCAGTGTGAACAGGTGCTAAACCTAGAGTCCCAACTCTATATATACAAAAAAAAAGGTAGCACACTGTAGCGTATAGCTTGAAAACACGAAAATATGAAAATATGAAAATGAATTGCATCATTACCTTTGAAATATGAAAAATTGAAAAATGGCTACATAATTTGGCCATCTTATGCGCTAAGACTTCTCAATTTTTCAATTTTTCATTTTTATTTTCTAAGGTATGATGCAAATTCATTTTTATATTTTTCTATATTTCGGTTTGCAAGCTATAGCGCTAAGTGTTGTACCTTTTTTTCTTGTATGTATATGAGTTGGTGACCCTAGGTTTAGCCTGTTCACACTGAATCTATGTTTGGATGTGCGGTAGTTTTTTGATTATGTATTTCATTTACCTTCTCCGGCACTCACCTGGTGGTCACAGGCTTTTTAATTACAACGGTTATTCCCCTCCCAGAGATGAGATTTTGTTGAAGAGTGGTTCATCGGGCCTATGCAGAAGACTTTTCTAACGAGGATAGGCATTAGTTAGGACCTGTATACGAGAGAGCCTTGGTGGTATCAGGCTACATAATTTGGCCTCTTATGGCTAGACTTCTATTTTTTCATATTTCTAGGTTAATGATGCAATTATTTTTCATTATTTTTATATTTGTGTTTGCAACATAGCGTAAGTGTGCTACCTTTTTTTCTTGTATGTATATGGTTGG